>ML993850.1:0-206546 GCA_010093945.1 Delitschia confertaspora ATCC 74209
CCCTCCCCCCCTCCCTCTCAGAGAGCCTCTCTGTGCTGTAGTGGTCTGGAGATGTGGGATGTATGAAGTCGTCTCTCTCCCTTGCAAATCAGACGCAATGGCCGTTGCTCCAAGAATAGACACATATACAAGTCACTCTTTGCCAGCCTTGCCGGCGCGACCTCAGCAACAAGTCAAATCGAAGACGTCAGCTCAAACAGAAACACAACAAGGCAAGAAGTACAAGGTCGGCAGAGGCCATCGCGCGGCCATGTGAGTACGCAAAAGGGCAAACTAGGGAAGGGGGGGGGGGGGGGGGGGGGGGGCACTGTGCTCGCGATGCACGTTGTAGAGCGTCACCACTGCTCAGTCGTGGTTAGGACAGGGTGGACTTAGGACGATCAAACGGGCGCAGAGGCTTGAATCAGGCCCTTAGCTCAGATACTGATCGACCGGCGGTAGGGGGTAGACACGAGGTCGGCGACCAAAGTCTTGGAAGTTTAGAACCATTTCACAGTGTGGTGCTGTGCCTCACACCTTGCCTCGGTCGTGTTACTTCGGCTGCGGCGAGGGAAGAGGATGATTTCGTCTAATTTTTCTGATGGCGCGTACCGAACGGTAGTTTTGTGCTGCTAGCCTTTCTCGCTTTGGCGAGTCTGAACCCCCGTTCGGGGCGGCCGTTGGAAGAAGGGAGACTTGGCTTTGACTCCGAGCGTTCGGGTTGGAGGACGGGAGGGAGCGCAAGAAACGGTCAGGGGCCCGTGCTGCAAACTCACACTAGAAAGAATGTGTCATGCAAATGGACGCGCGCTGCTGGGGGCTTGGCTGAGAGCAGCTGTTCTGAGAGCAGCTGTTTCTGAGGAGTTCGCACCGCATATGGAAGTGTGGGCGTGAGTGGATTGGTGAGAGAGTGTTCCCAAAACATGCAGATATGCCAATATCAATCATGGAAGAGAGAAATGATCAATATTCCAAATCACTGGGTAAGACAGTTGTCTAACTACGTACAAAGAAGGTGCTTTGGGGGTCATGAGCACGCTGGAAAGTCAAAGACGGTAGGTACGGCCAAGAGCATGCCTAACTAAAACAACATTGGCCAATCAAACCTCTCCGCTTAAATTTCAAGTTCAAAAATCATCGTCTTTAGCCCCGCTTTTGCCCAGACTCTCCTTCCCCCGGAAGAACACCGCTTAACCAAGGAAGGAGCATCATCCATTCGTCCTCTCCATCAGGAAATCCCCTTACCACTCATGGACTTAGCGCACTCGTGCTTCCTTGTTTCGGAACTGGTCTTGGCTGGGCGGAGAGGCGCTTTTGGGCCAACGCCCCGACGTTTCTCCCCAGCATCAGACGCAGAACTAAGCGCTCTATTCACCGTTCATCCTCACTAATCACCACCTCTCCCCCAATCTTGTGCAATTCGTTTGTCCCGACTCCTGGTCTTGCTTTGAACAAGCCGCCGGCCAAAATTCACCAGCCTCTCACGCCTTTCACGCCCGCTCTCCAATGTAGGCATCATTGGCGAAACGTCGGACGGCTACAGTATGCTCCGCGTCGGCCGAGGGGATCCCCCAACGACAGCAGATCGAGCAATCTCATGGCATCGTTTGTGCTCATCTTTCCTTTTTGATAAACGTTGGAACGCAACCAGCCGCCGCTGTGACTTGACGACAGGTTGCAATTATGCCATCATTCGGCAGCCCCCCCCAGGCCTCAACTCTAATGTCTATAGACAGTATCCGGATCTCATATCCCGGCTCGCTGCACCAGACAATGCTCCTCATCATGCTGGCACGCCGCAACCCTGGGGCTGACAGGTCTCCTTCCCACACAAAAATAGACACAGCCTTGTCTTCTTCATAACCTGACGACGAGCCTGGCCCCGCCTCCCCTGACCGTGCGGACCCTTCATCCCACGCGAGCATACGTCTCAGCATCTGTCGGTAGAGCAGAAGGATTTAGGCAAAATACATATTTCATGTGGTCGGGACGCGGGCTATATCACAGCACAATGATTATTGGTGACGGTGACCCCGGGCAGCGGTCCATGGCGTGTCCAGCTTGTAGTTGACGGTGGTTGCTGAGATCTGGGGTTTGATATGGCGCATGAGTGGATTCCGAGCCTCTGGCAAGCCTGTTGCCACAGCGCACAGCACCCTGCTTGGTTGCCTCGTCTCTTATTTCCGCATGAAGCCTGGCGTGCTCCCACATTGCTGGGGCCCGTTGGGCTAGAGAGGAACGGCTCGCAGCCTGTCGACGCAGACCCGAACCAGCACTGTGCGGCATCGTCGGATCCCAGCGACCAGGACGCGAGCGGGTTTTGCAGTGTTGTCCTTTCCTTCCTCCAGCTGTTTGACTTGCTCTACAACAACTTGCATGCACGCGTCTCCAATCCCAAACATTCATTCTCCGCGCGTGCAGCCGAACCTTGCAGCCCAGCCATTACTTCCCTTTCGGGAGTGGATATACCTTCATCCTGATTGAAACAGGCGAAACGTGACCGGATGGCGTTGTTGAGTCGGCGACTTGAGTCACCTGACTGAGATACTCGTTTTCGTAGCTTCTAAAAACAACCACGGATTAAATTGTTCCCAGATACCACCATGTAGACGGCAGAGATGCTTGCTATTATGATTGCATATATTATGGACGAGGTTCTCGCCTGTTCATAATGCAGATGATTATAGGTGTATCTGAAGCCGAGTCTAGTTCCCATCACATCTCCCTTGTTGCGGCTGGTTACGGGTGGCGAAAACCCAGGATATGGTTTGGGGGTCATCTTCTCCTTGAATTGGAGGAATGCTCATCGCAAAGGGGGGGTGGGAGGGGAGGGGAGAGGAGGGGAGGGGGAGGGGAGGGGGTTCTGTGTCACGATGCGGCGAACTTGTCATTTTCAACAGTCAACGTTATTGTTTTGTTTTCGGCGGAGATTGTGCAACTCCAATGTGGATGCCAATAGGGCCAAATCCCGGTCAGTATGGGAATTCCTACAATTAGTCGGCTGGATACTGCATGTCAGCGGTGGGCTCTGCGATTTGGCATTGGGGGTGATTCCAACATCCTATTGTCTGGCTCCTGTTGTGGTCACAATGAGACGTCTAAGCGGACTTGGACCGCGGGGACAAGGCGTTCGGCGCAAGTATGGGGATGCTTTGTCAGGAGCGATTGCGAATGCCACCCCCTTAGACACCGGAGATCCTTGGACGCATTCACTGTCGCACAAGACCAAAACTTTGGGAGTCTCGAATGAAGCAGAGAAGCTTCCTTCCCTCGCACCAGATCTGTTACGCAGCACGTATTTGTCCAACCTCGTTTACAGCGACGGCAGCTCAAAATAGCGCTCGGTTACTATTCATGGTACCGACCAGTGATCCTCTGGGGTAGCGGTCTTTGGAGACAGAGAAGGCATGCCAACGAAATTTTTTGGAGAGGGCAAAGGTAGGATGGACTTTCGGAACCTTCCGAAGAGAACATGATCCGGCACCCAACGATCTCGAGCGGATTGCCCGATGCTTCAACTGGAAGGGAGAGAATAGGGACGAGCGGCAAGAGGTTCATTGGATTCCGAGCACAAGGTAACGAGAAGGGCTGGTAACCTTAGCGAATATATGGTAGGACATGTCGGCGACGTTGACGGTGATGAAGTCACAACGGAAACGGGACCCGCTGCCACAGTGATACAGTTCAATCGCGGGTGCTGGTATACCCCAGGTTCCCTGGACGACAAGCGGCGGAACTTGCCAAACTATGTCAGCGAATATTCTCCAGAATTTCCTCCGTGGCACGAAGAGGTGTTGGACGACATTGACACCCACTGACATTCCACAACAGCCCCTTGAATTGATATTCAGAACACGCATCCCGTATTGGCGTCTATCCTTTGCTTCGGCTCATCAGATTTCCGAATGCGACCTATCATGGTTGCAAATGTTACACAATCTTGGCGCTGTCGAAGCGGCTCGATGTATAGATGAATGGAAGTATATGCGTACCATCGCGCTGGCAACAAATGGGCAATCTTGCTAGCAGAAAAAGGCAGAGCCTGCGGCGACAGCCAACCACCGCCTTGACGCCTTTAACCAAACCCTGGTAAGGATCGACGCACGATTCCTAGATTAACGAGAATTTAGATCTGCGCCCTGACCCCCGAGCCAATTATCTCGCGGAGCGTGCTTCGATCTGAGCCGCTCCTCATAAATTCATCCGCCAACAAGACCTCAAACTCCGCTAATTCTTTCTTCGAGGTTACGTTTAGCAACGATCCAACAGTTCCTTGTTGCGCCGGACCTTCTGCTGCCCCGTTGATTCTCTTTGCTGCAGCCGTCTGCTACTCTATACGGAGTACGTACCTCATCCGCAAAGGCCTCAAGTTTCGGTATAAGGGCCTTACGACAGCGGATTGCGGCAAACCCTCCGTTTCTTTTCCTGATGCAGTTAAAGGTCTCCTTGGCCTTGCAGAAATTTTCTATCACTCCGCCTCAATATTCAAGGCCATGACGCGAAGGCGCTACGTGCAACCGTTGCGTGCAGAGTGCAGACTAAAAAAGCAAACGCGTGCACCGTCGCGTCCCCAGACGTCCTCCTGAGTCATTGCAGCACAGAGATGCCGCATCACGACCGTTGAGATCTGAGGAAGAGACAGGCCGAATCGGATCAACCAGCCCCACACCTAACCACATCCGCATCCCACCCCCTTTGCCTCTGATAAAACCAGTCAAGCCCCTCGGTTCACTGCTGACGCCTGAGTCGTCCCTCCAACTGCTGACATCCAACGGGTTCCCTTGTAATGTTTCGTGTGCTTCATGGACAAGAGACAAACATCATGCGGTCTGCACCGCGATAATTCTCGCCCATAGACTGTTTGCTTTTTGCTGATTACCGCCACCAGATCCACCTAGCACCAACATATGCCTTCCGTCCCTTCTTGGTCATGTTCGATTTCACGAGGAGATAACCTATGCATCCTCATCGATCGGAACGAACAAGCCGAACATCATCCGCTACAGGAACTTTTGAACTCCTTACTCTAATCGAACCCTTGCAGAGCTGCAACATTCACACCATCCGGATTCCGCGCTTTTTCACCCGATTCAGCTGGTATGTGGTGTCCCAGTGAGGCGGGGAGGTCGCCGAGGTGACCGAATTCGGACACGCTCAAATGTTGCTGCCCGGCCAGTACACGAGCGCAAAACTTGGCCATCCGACTCGAGTTCAATAAAGGGTTTCCCATGGTTTAGCGACCTATTCAAGAGAAGAACGATTTCCATGCTCTAGACCTCAATTCTGCTGTCACCGATTGGGCGTGCCCAAAAGTGGCTAGCTGAGGCCTCTTACTGCTACGTCCGCCACGCCCTATCGTTCAGTGACCGTGCAGACTCCCGAATCCCACTGATAGACGACTAAGAAAGCTTCATGGGGTACAGGGTCCTTGCTAGTGTGAAGAAAATGATAAATAGTTCAATCTATAATGGATATCCAGTTATAGCCCCAAATTCGGCCTGCTCCGCGTAAATCATCGAAGCCAATTTAGACGTCTAGCATTCATGTTGGTAGAACGCCGACTACACCACAGGAGATCGACGATATGCTTCCTCAGAAGATGTTAGCATTTTTCGGGTGGAACTCCGTTCTCTATACATCATCGCGCTTGGATACGTGGGTCAGATCGGTGAACTGCACTTTAACTATTCCTTATCCTACTGGACCAGCACGAGCTAGTCCTGCTAATATGAAATCCTTTTGAGACAAAGACTATGGGTCAATCCAAGTCAGCATTTTTGGCCTCTGATGCCGGTCTCGGGAAGCTGTCTACCGAACTTGTGAAGGGAAATCTCCACGAGTTAACGAATCGACGGCAAAAAGACTATCTGTTGGTAATGACCTGTAAAAGCAGTGCACAGCATGTTATATGCTTGCCGTCTCTAGTCCTCATTTACTCACTGTCGCATACGCCTTGCATCATTGAACAGGGTCCGCGAAGGAGGGAATCGTCAGGCGCTGGCCGGACCGCTTCAGGTTCTGTAGTGGTGGTCAGCAAGATTTCCGTTTGATACTCACAGACGCTTTCTCCGCCTATCGCTCATCACCGAGCTTTGCAACGGCCGGTACCAGCCTCCGGATCATCGCCCCCTTCTGAACCAGCGTGTTCAATTTTGTGCGGCAAAGGATGAGTAAAATTCTCTGTTTGACTTGTCCACCTCGTTTTCGGGCACCCGTCAGTTGGGCCTTTCAGTGAGCAAGTCACTAGGAGCTTGAGCTTTGGCCAAGATACAATCGTCAATTCCTTCCTCTATTGGAGGCCCGTCTTTGCTTATTGCGGGTTCCCCTATCGACCTATGAGGTACCGACTTGATCCGCTTGCAATGCTGGTGAAGAGGTTTCGTTTGACCATGATGGAGGTCACAAACAAGGAGAGCCCAGCGGCAACGCTACTCTTGGTGGAAGTTATTACCATTCGCTTTCTTTCAGCCCTTGAACTTTTGCCAGATGTACCTCAGCCTGACGCGTTAACTAAAGTGACAGCAGCAGTGGATCCCGGAGCAAATTCTCCTTCGAACTAAAAGGGAAGTTTGTGGTTATACTCGGGCACTGGGGTGTCTCGAGAGTCCCGCCACGCCAACTGTTCACTAACTTCTCTCTGGTTTATTTATATTGGAACGTGTACGTAGACTCAGCTTGCTTCAAGCGACAGTGAAATTTTACGCGTATCGCCTGGGGAAGGCCGGAGTGGCTGATCACACGCACTCGTTGTAAGCAGAGCAGGTGATGTCGAGGTATGGCCTGGCCAGGTGGCAGACCGGCTTTTACAAGCCGAATGTTGCTCAGGTTTCCCCGAGGGCGGCTTGAGGATCATGGAAAGATCACTCATCGAAAAATGTGGATCAACGGTGCCTCAGCAAATTGCCGAATTACAATTGATTCAAAGCAGCAAATTCCCAATACGAATGAGTTCAGCGTCCTGCTCAGCTAAATGGAACTGTTCTCCAGCACTGGTTTGTAGTCCCCAGTGACTTCCACAAGGTATGTTTGCATATACTCACGAAGCAGTAGCGTCTCCACGGCTGATGAATTTTTCGTATAATCACCCATCGCTGTTGATTTCTGCGTAGAACTTCTGCACTTCTACTCCAGGTCCCGATTCTCGTATTTCTCTACCGATTGCTAAAAATCCGCCGCACAACTTCAGGCATACGTAAATCTCCTCCAACTTTGCGGTGAAGGCTTCTTCATGCCGGTGTTGTTCTACCTAGTCTCAAAAATCTGAGGATAGCACTTGAGGGCGAATATTGGGAAACCACCACATTGGTAATACGATAGCTGTGTTTCATTCACTTCAGTCTCTTTATGCCGGCAGTTCTGAGTTACTGAATTTAGATCCAGAATGCTCGGTATCTTGGGGTACGTAAGTTATCTGAGACATTGCAAGAAGTGACTGAAGGCGGACTAATGATTACAACTACAGACGATGTTCGATGAGAAGGACTTCATGCTCCAGCTCGTATGCAAGCCAAACCTACCCTCCGTTCCCCTTAAGGAAGTTCAAAACACGTTGTATGCGGCCACCACATCCTTCGACAACCATGCACAACTACCAGAGGAACCGAGTCTACGGAATGAGAGATTGGAAATCATTAAATTCTACATTGCAGCCGTCGAATGATAATTCTTCTGGCTGTAAGGTTCCGTCTTCAGGAACCCAGCAGTCCTGCATGTGGTCATTGTTGTGGCGTAAGCTTGGGCATTGCGTTTACACGGAGTGTAAGGGTCTTGTTCACTGGCTCTACAGCTGTTGGTTGATCAACATTTATCATCTTGATCCCGCATTACGGACCTCGAGTGAGATGACTAGGCTAGTAGGGCCTGCCTCGCCTACGCTGCCTACTTTCTGCGCTTCCATTCTAATCAGCTTGCAAGACAACCCACGTTCGGACCCTATCTTCTACCGCCTATAACAACTCCCGACAGGCATAAACAACCGCCTAACCTAAGTATCGGGGTTTTCTACCCCGGTCCTTTATACCTGGTTTGCTGACCTCCATCGCCGTATTCGACGAATTCTTCAATGCAGCCCCCAAAGTCGGAAATGGAAATACGGACTATCCGCCACCACAAACCACACCCAACGCATTATCGTTATGATCGTACTGCTGACTTCCACGAGGCGGCGTTTTGCGGCGTACGTCGATCTGCCGGGCATCATTCATACTGTGGCTGATGGGCCGCATGGATTACGGTGGGCCGGCCCCCCCAGATACACGAGGTGATGGGATTCCATGTTATTTTCAGAGAGCTGCACATCCTTCTCAGAATCCCGGCCAAACCTCACCTGAGGTTTCCCACCACCTTATCGGTGATTCCGGTGAAGGTGGCTTGTCAGACCACGCGATCATGCGTAGCTGGGGCGAACATCCTCGTGGTGGCGTTGTTGAGTCGTGGGGGGAGTGGGTGTGGACTGTATCGTGAAGATGGGGTATGCGCCTACGGCCGACATGCAAATCATGTGTGTTATACGGGGCTGCAGAACTAATTATAGGCCGGTTCTATATCGTATCCCAGATCTCTTCTTCAGGGCGCTTGCGGCAAGGTAAATTTTTCCCCTGCGGCGTGGAGGATTGGTGGTGGATATATGCCATGGACTCGGAATGGCAGACTAGAGGAATTCTGTATCTCAGGATCCTAGAATATGCAGTGAGGAGAGCAACTAGTTGGTATGCCTGCTTCACCAATGTAGGTGGTGCTGTGGAGGTGTGGAGGGGCACAACAAGGTGAATGAGTCCGAAGGTGGGCCTATCTTCTTTCATTCTCTTGGGGCCAGTTCTGATACTTTCTGTGGGGCAAGCGGAGGAGCATCAGGGGGGTATGGACTTTTCTTTCACTGCCGAGATTCTGGTTTTCCTTACGACCTCTTCGTACGCCAGTTCGTTTCGTCCGAAGAATCCGAAAGCTTCCACCTATTGCCTTCTTCTTTTTGACTCTACACGTTGCCTCGTAACTGAGACATGCCTCACCGAGTTTACTATGACAGGCAAACGCCAAGCTTCAACAAAACGGGATAATATCCAAGGAGAGAACACGATATGCTACCAGGCGCTGGTCCTCTGGCCACCGAGCTATGCTGCCTTTCAGTCTGCCTAGCACCCTCCTTACTGGGGAGTACTGAAGAAATTTCAGGTCCCTCAGTACCAGAGATGATCACCGTCCGATCCTTTGAGAACAGCGGTAGGAACGGGCAGGCTGGCGGTCTCACCGGTTCAGTCTCCTTTACATTACCTAAGCCCAAATAGGTGAAGGTTCATAAAGGGTTTTCCTAGGTTCTCTCTGTCTTAAGTTGCTAGAGCTTGTATCTCTCCTAGAATCATAAAATCAGCAGTAAGTGCTGAGCCCCCAGCAAACTACGCACATCGTCACATCCTATATGACTGCGTCATCAACTGCACCTCAGAGGCTTATGCGTTTTCCTAATTAAGAAAATTAAAGAAATAGCTAATAATGGTCGGCCAATTTGGCCAGGACAACACCCATCTCTGTCCCCAAGTACCTATCCCGAAAACCCTACCTTTCTGAATCCTCACGACCCCTTAATTCGATCCCCGCATCTACCGCGTCCTAGGTTACCATTACTAATACCTTTTTTCCAATTTACC
Organism: Delitschia confertaspora ATCC 74209; assembly: GCA_010093945.1. Lineage (NCBI taxonomy): Eukaryota > Fungi > Ascomycota > Dothideomycetes > Pleosporales > Delitschiaceae > Delitschia > Delitschia confertaspora. The sequence continues at coordinate 9,624 of ML993850.1, forward strand.
TGCGTCACGACCCAGCGGCTGGCCATCTCTCTTACAACAATCTAACTCTTTCACCTTAAATTCCCTTTCCATAGACGTAGGGTTAGAGGTGTCCAATACTATAGTGAACTAACTCCGAATACTAAAGGGACACGCCTTTAGAGTCGGGCTTCCTTTGCTCTGAAGCAATGAATATCGCGTGTTCATAGACCTGATTGGGAACTAGGTAGCATGTTAAATTGAATCATTATCATTATTTTATCTCGTTATTCTACTTCCTACCTCCCCCTCCCCCCTCGCTCTCGAGAATACGATTGCTAAAGTACCCAAGAAGATCAGAGCTAATAGGATCATCAAGGAAGCTGAAACTCGAAGTCTTCTTCCATAGAACCAGATGTGATCGGTTCTCTTAGCATTGGAACTCCTTACAGGAAGTATTCAAACTGCATGGGCTACCAAGAAGAAGATTGTCTCTGTACTAGGACTGGACCTTATAGGGGCTTTCGATAATGTCTTTCTGAAAGACTAGTGTGGGTGCTCAGACGAAAAGGATTCCCTAAGTGGATCGTACAGATAATATTATCCTTTCTCACAGGGCGGCAAACGCGTATCACATTCGATGATTTTGAAAGCAAATAGGTTCCAAACAGAAACAAAGATCCTCTAAGGTTCTACCCTCTCCCCCAGCGGTTTTCCGGTTCTTTATTGCTGATCTACTCGAGGAGTTTAAAGCTGTTACCTCGGAGGTCACTGGTTTCGGATTCGTGGATGATACCACCTCTATCACCTGGGGTCATACAGCTGCGGAAAACTGCAAAAGCCTTACTATAAATCACATGAGAAGTGTATGGCATGGACAAACCGATTTGGGGCCAGGTTTGTGCCCGAAAAATACCAGTTAATTCATTTCACGCAATAACGCAAAGTTACCGAAGACTTGAAGTCTACTGTCCAAACCAACGGTCAAGACGCCGAGCTCGTCTACTCCTTCGGTCTTAGGGATATGGCTAGATTCGTTCCTGTCGTGGAAGAGCCATATAGAACACATAGCAGCTAAGGGGGCCGCTGCATTTGGGTCTATGGCTCGTCTATGCGCCTCCACATGGGGCCCGTCGGTGCGGCGCTCCAAAACTATTATATTCCGCAGTCGTGAGGCCAATTATGACCTATGGCGCACAATTGAAAAGATTTTGATAGCAGCTAGGCGAATTGGAAAGAGCCGCGGAAGGGGACGTCCTACCCGCCGGATTGAACAACCCTCCATTGGAATCGATCAGCTTCGATCCAGAGCACAAGAGGCAGTTGAAAAATATAAAGTTGTAAATGGAGCTGGCTCTAGGCCAAGGCAAGGCAGAACGGTCCAGAACTACCGTAAGCATGTAGCTATCGACAAGACAGTGATGGCGGCATGGAAAGAGAGGTGGCAGCAGGAAGTCAATAAAGCTGACCTGAATGCAGCGACCTGGTCGGGAGGATGGGGAAGCCAACCGCTTCACCTCTATGACGGTCTTCCTAAACATGAAGCAACTGCAGTCTTTCTACTTCGTACTGAAGTCCTTGGACTAAATAACTGTCTGGCGAGCCTCTAAGCGAACACCATATGTAGGCCTCGCAACAACTTCATAGACTCCTTAGCAATACCACTCTGTTATAACCTATACCTACCTTTTGGCAGCCTTGCTACGTATACCCCTTACACAACATATCCTGACGTTCTGCGCCAACTATATCCAACCCCGTGCGAATATTCTTTTAAAGGCAGTCACTACAGAGCTTCCGGAGACGTTGAAGGAGAAGAGAATGGCAAAAGTAGCTGCGCAATGGCTCCTAGAAACAAACATACTTGAACACTTCCAAGTTGCAAGAGCTACGGCAAAAGAGGATACAGGGGACTGGGCCCCCTTCTGACTAGCCCAGGCCGTGTTATAATAACCTCTATTGCTGCCTGAGTGGCAGCACTGGCAGATAGTGAAATATCAACTATTAGCTGGTGAAACAGCTCACCATAGCTATATTGGAATGGTTTAGGGTGAGGAAAGGGCAAAGATTTGGGACTCTAGAGGGATCTCCCTCTAGAGTCAGGTTTACTTTGCTCTAAGAATTGATATTACGTGTTCATAGACCCGATTGGGAACACCAGGTAGCACGTTAATTGAATTATAATAATAATACCCTCCACATCCTAAGCCGCTTTTCTAATTCGCCTTCCCAATTCACCTTCCCAATTCACCTTCCCAATTCACCTTCCCAATTCACCTTCCCAATTCACCTTCCCAATTCACCTTCCCAATTCGCCTTCCCAATTACCTCTCTCTATCCTTACTGCCCCAAGTACATTCACTATTGATTATATAAGGAGTGAAGCTTTAGGGGAAATCATTATCATTAAGCCAAGGTAGTGACGGAAAGCTATTCCACTAAACCACAAAACGGAATATAATAAACGCTGCGCCGCCCAGTCTAACGAAAAATACGTGGATCACACCTCTGTGCACCAGAGGATCTTACGGATAGCACAGAAACACTCCTCTCCCCCACCATCACAACCTAACCATTCCCTCAGCATCCTATACCCACCGATTAAGTATAGATACTCTCCGTATAAGCATTGACCTGCAATCCCTTCTCCGCCATCTCCGCCTTCTCCAAAAACTTCAACTGCATCCAAACCAAATGTCCCTTAATCTTATCCAACTCTTCTCTCACCTCCTTCACCGGCCTATCCATATCATAAAGATGCCCCTGCTTATGATCTTTGTCTGCCTTCGGATTCGGCGTAAACTTGTCATAATCCTCAAAAGTCAAGATATCGTCATCTGGGTCGACGTGGAACAGATCTCTGAAGACCGAAGTGTTGGTCGAGGCCCGCTCGCACCACTCGTTCCAAAGGTCGTCGGATAAGGGGTCCTTGAGGAAGTCGTATTCGGGACCTTCGAGGTTGTCGTTCGGGGAGTCGCCGGGGGGCTGGGCGTTGGGATCGTCTTTGGCGTCGAGGGATTGAGCGGGGAGAAGACCCATGTGTTCGCGCCAGAGGATGTTGCGGAGCGTGAAGGCGTGGCGGCCGGCTTGGTAGGGTTGGCCGTTCATTGTGGTTTCGATTTTGTCGGTGTCGTCGCAAACGATTGCGATTTCGGAGTCGTGGGTGCCCAGTTGAGACTAGATAGGTCAGCGATACGAGACAATGGAGCAGACAACTGACGGTAACACTTACGCGATCGTTGATATTGGCGCTTCCACAAATGGCGTACTTGTCGTCAATGATGCACACCTTCGCATGCACATACAACTCTTCCTGGAAGAAGTTCTCCTTCTCAGCCTCTGGTTCGCCCTCCCACTTTTCAGTGCTGGGCTTCTTGTCGTTGAGCATGGCATCATCGGCGATCGAGTCCGGATCAATGATCCCTCCCTGGTCTCCGAGCCCGACGCTTTTTCCCTGCTCGCCCTCAAACCTACGTTTCTTCTCTGCGGCATTCCGCCGAGCCCCTTCGTCATCCGCCGAAGCTTCCAGTTCGTCGGCTTGAGCGCGCTGGAGTTCGGAGTATTTCATTCCGGACTTCTCCTCATGTTCTCTCAAAGTCGGAGTTACGTGGATACGGTCGTATGAGCGGAGGTTGAAAATAAAAATATAGTCTCGAGGATTGATGCCTTGCGCGTCAATACGTCCGTATATGCTGTGTTCTCCGCGACAGATACTCTTAAACTGGTAGTCCATAATGGCTCGGGTGCCCGCCGCTGCGTTCTCTCGAAGATCGCCCGCAAACCCAGGAATAGCAGGGATAACAATGATGACCTTGAATTTTCGATTTTCCTTCGCTGCTCGTACAACGGCGTCTACAATCGCTGCTCCAATTTGATTATGGATAGGGCTTTGCTCTTTGCCAGTTGAGGTAACTACCCGGCCGTTAGGAATATCTAGAGATCACGGAGCCTCTTACTTACTGAAAAATTGATTCTCGATGTAAACATAATGCTCCGCATTTCGGATCAACTCACAGTAAGCGTTCTGAATACTGTGCTCCGGTGGGTCAATCCCAAGGCTCCAATCTGCACTGCTTCGTACAATTTGAGCATGAACGGTTCCACGATTCTCCAGATTCTTCGAGCTGAGCGGGTTTACTGGGTGGTGAATGTAATCACCGACGGGAAACTTTGGCCTTTGTACGCCAATGAGGTCCTCGTGGTCTCCTGTCCTTCCCTCCAGAACGAGCCAATCATATCTGGGGTCACGCTTGTACTTGTCTCGTTTACAAAAGTTCCAGCGGAGGACGAAATGCTCGGCAATGTCATAAACACAAGGCCCGATAACACCCATGGAGACATCGTGCCAAGGCATCCTCCCATACTCGGTCTTGTCTAGGGCGTTGGACTTCCAGTCATCGACGTTTTGAAAATCCAGGATGCGGTTGTTATTATAATCTTGGCCGGGGAAGATGACGTTCTGTACTCCGGAAGGGTGGACGTCCGACAATGGGTGCTGCTTCTCGTCCCAGCGCCCATAGCAAAGATCTAGCCCGCCTATGAAGGCCATTTCGTAGTCAATAACGAGGAATTTCTCATGGTGAGCCTAAAAAGGGATTAGGTTCCAAGGTTATATCACGACGGGGCATGCCATGTAACGGATCAATTACCCAGTAAAATGTCATATCGGAGACATTCTCAAACACGTTGTGGTCAGGATGCCTCATGACTCTTATATTACCATGGCCACGATGACCATGTGGGATGAGGTCTGCCATGGCATGCTTGGTATGCTGGCTGTTGCAAGTGAGGGCTTGGGTTACCTTATGCCTGTCAGTGTGGATCTAGACAGACCGATAGTAACGTAAACCATACTTCTTTGTACACGATGATGTAAATCTTTACGCCAGCCTGAGCCTTCCTCTTGAGAATCTCATCAAGGCGCCATTTCCGGTTGTAATAAGGCGGTCGGCGAAGAAACTGTTTGTAATCAAAAAAAATGCCTTTAGACAAATTCTGCATAGACTTACAAGTTCGGGGGAAAGCCACCAATCCGCAATGTATATGGTCTCCTTTGCTCTCTCCAAAGCGACGGAGACGGCCTAATAAGTCAATTTAGTGTTTATTGAGTGAGATAAAAATCACACGAGCTTACCCAGAAGTAGTCTCTGCCATCTACATACCACTTTACCAGATTTCCGTTATGTTCAGGCGCAAAAGAGTTGAAGCGATGGCTTTCACATATTTTGCTTCGTTTTGCATCGGTTGCCTTTTCATGCTCTTCATCATGGCGGTGGTTCTTGTTGAAAATGTTCTTGAACTTTCCAACTTTGTTCTTGGTGTGGACGACTTTCTCTTCCAGATGAGTATGCTCTAGCTTCTCATGAAGGACGTGGAAAGGATGTTTCAGTGTCTCTTTGAGGCCGTGGTGGTCAGATGAACCATCGGTATGCAGTTCTTCAGCCATGAGGCAGAGAGATGCTGATCACCGCAGGTGTGATTTTAGAGGGGCGAACAAAGGATATGGACTCGGTGGACTGACTGATTGTTGACGCTAAAAAGTAAGAAGGGTGTTCCTATGTTTTAATAGCCGGAGAAAAATCTTGTAGTCATGTGAATGAAGAAACTGAACAAGCCGATTATAGCGAGAAACCTGTATTCACATATCCTTATTGCCCTGTCTGCCAAAGGGTCCGGTTAGGCGAACTGGGCATTTCTTGGAACTTGAAGGGTTGATGTTTTGTCGTGACGGAGGGGTTCCGGTTGGTGATGACGTACTCACCGGGATTGCGCTAGCTTGTTGCGGGGTCGTAGATGCCGTGTTGCCGCACTTGGAAACCAGCTTATTAATGACCTGTGCCTTGATATAAGGCTGATGTCGTTGACCGTGACTTTACTAAAGACTATATATGATTGATTGTACTTATTCTTAAATATAACAACAATTCATAGGCAGGCCTTGAAATGGATCCAGCTACCTTTACAAAGGATCAACTACCACGATATAACAGCTGCATTGATACGATAGAACTTGGAATTGGGTATGCTTATACTCCAGAGTTCTCTGTTTGAAAGCATAACGACTATATGGAGTAGTTACATGAGAGAAGATATATCTTCTATTGAATACGACCATATCTTGCTTTATATACTTTTCTATGTCACGAGCTGCTCAACGCTAACTTACCCCGCAGTTTATCCCCGAAGCTAATCCCCGGGCATTTTCCACCTCACTATTCACGCTGATCCGACCCCGCTACAGTGGGAGCTACGGGAAGGTTCCCACAGGAGAAAGCTAAGTGTTTTTCACTGGGACCTCAGTATGTATGCTTTTTCAGCTTCACCCTATTCATACGTAGTACTGTGGTCCTTTGTTATCACATGTGGGATTTTAACAGATCAAAATTACAACTCCTCTCCTTTACCGCTTATGTGATATACGTGACCCTAATCAACCAGAAACTTTACTTGAAACATTAGTGTCTACAATGGGGATCATGAACGGATTGCAGCTGAATATCAGTTGCGTTTCTGCTATATTTTGCAGTTTTCCATACAAAATCTCTCAGTGTGGTGGCAAAGCCCAGATAGTCGGCTGCAATCTGTGCGCGATTCCCCCTTGTACTCAAAATACATTTCTTGCCTTCCTCTCTCTACTAGATAAAACAGCAGTGACAGTGTATTGTATTACCACAACCCCCCCCCCTCCCCCGTCCCCCCCGCCCCCGGCCGGTGACGTAATGTTTCCTCATATTGCAGAAAGATAAGTAACTATCCCCAGACGGATATAAAGAGCGGGGTTTTACCAAATTCCATACCTTACGTGATAGACACGGCAAGAGTGAAGGTTATCATCGAATTATCTCTGTGTGGCTCTCCTTAGGTATATAAACAATCTGCTCCTACGTATCTTTCTTCTCTCCTACGTATCTCTCTTCTCTCCTACTCTCACACTCTACAATACAACTTCGTGTATCTATCAATACACTGTACACAAAATGACTCCCCGCGTCTTCCTCATCACCGGCTGCTCCACAGGCTTCGGCAACGAGCTCGCCAAGATCGTCCTTCAAAACGGTGATTATGTGGTAGCCACAGCCCGCAACTCCTCCAAACTGTCCTTGGATGGAGCCAACGAATCCAATACTCTGCTTGTGGATTTGGATGTAACAGATCCCAATTCCATCGAGTCTGCCTTTGATGCGGCTTTGAAGAAGTTCAACCGAATCGATGTCGTCGTCAACAATGCCGGTTTTGGGCTTGGAGGAGAATTTGAAGCTCTATCTGACAAGCAGATTCGGAAGCAGATGGAGGTCAACTTCTTTGGGCTCGTTAATGTCACGAGGAAAGCTATGGAGGTTATGAGGGATCAGAAGCCCAGTGGCGGCGTGATTCAACAGGTGACTTCTATCGGAGGGCAAGTCGGTATGTGGTCTTCAAGAAACAACCTTTCCCTTTTTGATTCTTTTGGAACTAAGCCCGCTGTCAGGTGTTGCAAACTTCTCCATCTACAACGCTTCCAAGTGGGCCGTTGAAGGCTTCACTGAAGCGATTGCCAAAGAAGTCAAACCGGAATGGGGCATCAAATTCACTCTTATCGAGCCTGGAGGCTTCCGTACCGACTGGGCTGGGCGAAGCATGGAGTTTGCTGAGAGGCATCCCGCATATGACCACATGAACACCAAAGAGACTATGGCTGCCCGCCATGGTAACCAAGCAGGAGATCCAACTAAGGGCGCCAAAGCATTCTACGAACTGGCCGTCATGAAAGACCCTCCACTTCGATGTGTCGTGGGTACTGATGCTTACAAGCTTATGAAGCAGAAGATGGAGACATATGCGGAGAACCTCAAGAAGTTTGAGAAGCTCAGCAACAGCACAGATGTCGATGGGTATCAAGCTCCTAGCTAGACTGTCGCTGAGGAAAGTGGTGGTTCGGACTCTGGAGGTCGAAATTTTGAACCAGCTTTATTTCATTGGACATTTCTCGTCTACCACGCCACAACGGGGGTGATTGCTGTAACTGAGGATAGAGCATGCGCAAAACCTCCGAGCCCCTTGGCGTGCACTACTTCTGGCATGTGATACGAATTCGCTAGACCAAGGAACTGCACTTGCCCCTTTCCACAATCACCAGACCATAGAGAACTCCCTACTCGAAGCGACCTAAAAATCAATTACATACTCAAAGTCACCAAATCCAATATTTATGTGCTAATAGCCACAAACAAGGTGAATTCGCGTTGCTTGAAGGCCGAGCTAAGGTGATTGCCAACGGCGCCTTATGCATGACGCTTCCTCAACGCCAACGGAGCTATCACAGCATCAGCATCAACATTACACTTATATCTAACTTCATAATGAAACTCAGCCTGCAACACATCACACAATTGTGTGAAACACTTCCGCAATGGACTTCACACCTCTATACCTCAACTCAGATTTCACTTCCACGGCAATTCTTCCATTCTGTTTCTCAGCATAACAATTGGTATCTCCTTTTTACAGAGGTCAGCGGATTGAAGCGGCCAAGCCCTCAAAAGAGACCGGTTTTTCCTTGTTCTTGTCTGTTCAATCCCGTCGGTTCCAGCCATTCGGATGCAAGGGCTCCATTCTCAACCAGACCCCCTGACTCCTGTCTCTCAACGTGATAGGGCTTTGACTGCTCATAGAAGCTCGAGGGTCCCTTCGTGATGTATTACCAGCGCGCGGAGAACGATTTGTTTGAAGACCCGTACCACCCGCGGATCGTAATCCCGTAAGTGTGCTTCAACATTTGAATTTCTTTAACGACATCTTGTAATCCTCTCCACGCTTTAAAATGGCCCCCCTTCTCTTTCATCCTCTCACTCCGCTTCCATCCCATCGCGCCTTGGACGATTCCCCCTTGATGTTTTTCCAGATTCCACTCGTTACAGCCCTTGCGGCCTCGTCCCTCGCTTCCGCCTCAACCCTCCGGAGAGCGAGGCAGCACGACCACGGCCATGGGACTCCGGACCCGGAGTTCTGTTCAGGCGGTTGTACCGACGTCCACGATCCGAATATCATCAGGAAGGATGGCTTATACTACCGTTTCACATCCTTCCACAATATAGCGATTGCGACGGCGGAGAGCCTGAGTGGGCCATGGGAATACCAAGGCGCGCTGTTGGAGGATGGGACTATGATACAGGTCACTGAGGATCAGAATATCTGGGTATGGACGAAGCCCTCCCCTTGAAACTCCTCTGCTCTTTCATGCGCGCCATATCCCTCTCTTCCTATTTCCATCTTCCCCATATCATCCCTACCCTAACCCTCACCAGGGTCCAAACGTCCAAAAAGTGGGTGATACCTTCTATGCCTACTACTCCGTCAGCAAGATGGGCTTCCAAGGCTCTGACATAGGCGTCGCCACCTCGTCCACCCTGGACCCGGGCTCCTGGACAGATCACGGCTCAGTCGGTCTGCCCATGAGCTCTTTCTACAATCTCATCGATCCCAGTCTCCTCCAGAGCGGGGATACAAACTACCTTACTTTTGGATCGTACTGGCACGGCATATACCAAACGACGCTCCCAGATCCACCGCTCATGTACGACAACGAGGAGCCCTGGAATCTTGCCTACAATAGCAGCGTGAACGCGGCGGTTTGGGAAGCCGCGTTTATATTCCAGTGGGAGGGGTGGTTTTTCCTGTTTTATTCGGCCGGGGAGTGCTGTAGACAGCCGCCAGATTTAGCGGCGCCGGGGGATGAGTATCGGATACAAGTGTGTCGTTCAAGCAGCACCACTGGCCCTTATTATGACCGGAGTGGAAGAGACTGTGTCACGGAGAATGGGGGTACGTTGGTGATAGGGAGTCATGGGGATGTATATGCGCCTGGAGGGCAGGGGATCATAGTGGATGAGGAGAGTGGGTGGCCGTTAATTTATTATCATTATAGTGAGTTAGCCCCTTGTAGCTCTGAGTGGATAGGAAGCCTGACGCGGGACTGCAGTTAAACCTAGTGTGGGGTACGCTCCAGATCAGTTTCTCTTTGGATGGAATTATTTGGACTTTGGGTCTGGGTGGCCAAGAGTAGTGAAATGAACAGCGCCGAATGGATTATTGAGGGTATTTGTCTTAGCTATAGCGTCTTGGTCGTGCTAAGAGCGGTTGGGGTTGACGGAAAACATCCAAGGGATGGATGAGTTTAAAAGGGAGACAAGGGGCTAAAGGGCTCCAGCGGAAAGCGAAATACCAAAATCAACACATAGAAAAAGGGGGTATAGAGTCACTGTAGGGAGATACAATTGTGGATGTAAATTGAAGTGGATGTTAACGAAGAAGATCTGTGTTAGGTACCAGTGACCTTGGGCTGGAAGTAGGGCCAGACTATAGTAACCGGAGGTTTTCCCTCGATTCGAAAATGAGGGCTCTTAGTAGAGTACAATAAAAAGATAATGAGCTCGATTCGACACCTTGAAAGCGATGGTGTTGTGAAGTTACTCTCTGTTGAGTCGAAGGAGCGAAGTCCATGTGAGGTTGTAGAGGAGAGCGCGCCAATCCGAGATAGGACGGATAATTGCCAGGGGAACCGCGCTAAAACGCGAAACCACTCTACGCGCTCTGACCTCCAAAGCCAACCCCCAAATTTCACCCCTCTCTACCGCTGCCCTCCACATTCACGATATCACACTTCACGCCCGTTTTTGATACCCCACCAGTATTCCTTTCGTTCTTTAAACCTCACTGCCATTCCCTATACCTTTGTTGAATCCATATACCTAAAGTGAAAGCAAAAGTTTTCAACATGGCAGATATGATGAGAGATGAGGAGGCGAAGCGGAGGCTGCGATTGGCGACGGAGTTTCTCGATCCCAGTATGTTCACTGCTGTATGGCCGGTGTGCAACAGCTAATGTTACTTTCTAGGCGATCGAGATGCTCGCAGCTACCGTCCTGATATATTGATGATGCTGAACCGAGGATTGCGAAGACTCACAGTCAGCCTCGACGAAATCCGAGCACACAACCGCGAACTAGCAGACGGCCTCCTAAATCAACCCTACGACTTCGTGCAAGCCTTCGACGCGGCTCTCAAAGCCGTCGTCAAAACATTTACCGACAGGCCAAAGGATGAGGCCGAGGCGGAATACTATTGCGCCTACATTGGCAGCTTCGGAGAGTTCTCCTGCAACCCAAGGACGCTGAGTTCGACGCAGTTGAACCACATGGTTTCTTTGGAGGGCATCGTTACGAAATGTTCGCTTGTTCGGCCGAAGGTGGTGAGGAGTGTGCATTATACGGAGAATAATGGAAAGTTTTGGTATGCGCTGTACAGGGATGCGACAATGACTATGGGCGCTGCGAGTAGTAGCGTTTATCCCACTGAGGATGAGGAGGGGAATCCGGTTTGTGGTACCAGAGTATTGAAAATGTTATGATTTCTGACATTTCGCAGTTGACTACCGAATACGGTTGGTCTACATACAGAGATCACCAAACCATCTCAATACAGGAAATGCCCGAACGTGCTCCAGCAGGCCAACTTCCACGCTCTGTCGATGTAATCTTGGATGACGATCTGGTCGACCGCGTTAAGCCCGGTGACAGGATTCAACTGGTCGGCATTTATCGATCACTCGGAAACCGCAACGCCAGTTCGAATAGCTCCACGTTCCGCACCCTCATTGTCGCAAACAATGTTATTCTCCTCTCCTCCAAGTCCGGCGGCGGCATTGCCCAGGCAGTCATTACTGATACAGATATCCACAACATTAACCGCATCGCGAAGGGCAAGCGGATCTTCGACTTGCTCTCCCAATCGCTCGCTCCATCAATCTACGGCCATGACTATATCAAGAAAGCTATCCTGCTTATGCTTCTCGGTGGTATAGAGAAGAACCTCGAGAACGGAACGCATTTGAGAGGAGACATCAACATTCTCATGGTCGGTGACCCTTCGACGGCTAAATCTCAACTTCTCCGCTTCGTCCTCAACACGGCCCCGCTGGCCATTGCTACGACTGGTCGCGGTTCCTCCGGCGTGGGTCTTACTGCTGCCGTAACATCTGATAAGGAGACTGGTGAGCGCCGCCTCGAAGCTGGTGCCATGGTCCTCGCAGATAGGGGTGTTGTGTGTATTGACGAGTTCGACAAGATGAGCGACGTCGATCGTGTCGCTATCCACGAAGTCATGGAACAGCAGACCGTAACGATCGCCAAAGCGGGTATCCATACGAGTCTGAACGCCAGATGTAGTGTTATTGCGGCGGCGAACCCCATCTTTGGGCAGTACGATCCGCACAAAGACCCGCATCGGAACATCGCCCTCCCCGATTCCCTCCTTTCCCGTTTTGATTTGCTGTTCGTGGTCACCGACGACATCGAAGACACACGGGATCGACAAGTTTCCGAGCACGTCCTCCGCATGCACCGCTATCGCAACCCGGGTGCCGAAGAAGGCGCCCCCGTCCGTGAAGAAGGCGCACAGCTCCTAGGTGTCGGCCTCGAAACCACTGACGATGCTAACAAGCCCACCGACGTCTACGAGAAATTCAACCCCATGCTGCATTCCGGCGTCACCGTCACCGTCGGCCGCGGTGCGTCGCGACGCAAAGAAGTCCTCTCCATCCCTTTCATTAAGAAATACATTCAGTACGCTAAACGCGAGAAACCGGTCTTGACAAAGGGCGCTGCGGATCACATCATTACGGCGTATTCTGCGCTGAGGAACGATGAGTTGGAGGGTAATCAAAGAAGGACTTCTCCCATCACAGCAAGGACGCTCGAGACTTTGATTCGTCTCGCGACCGCACACGCCAAATCCAGACTCTCCAAGCGCGTCGAGCAGAAGGACGCCGATGTCGCGGAACAAATCCTGCGCTTTGCGTTGTTCAAAGAAGTAGTCGAAGACGAGCGCCGGAAACGCAGACGCATAACTAAGGATCCGGATGCCATGTCCACGGACGAGGGTGATAGCTCTGACGACAATGATGAGGATGAGGAGGAGGAGGAGGAGGAGCAGCGCGAAACCACAACTCCCCGCCGCGCAGGCGGCCCGAATACGCGCAGTCATCGCAGCGCTGGGAAACAGATGGATGGGGTTACACCGGTTGCGGATGGCGAGGACGAGGATGGTGACGATGACCTTTACACCGTCACACCCCGCACCCAACGTACAACTCAGCGCGGAACGCGCCGCGCAGCCGCCGACCCGTCCTCTCAAGTTTCCGCCGCGTCGTCCATGCCTGCTTCGCAGCTACTGGATACGCAGACAGAGTCCCAGGGACGCAGCCAGACGCCGGCGCAGGCACAGACGCAGAGTCAGGGCATTTCGTCACAGCGGCTCAGAGTGTTCCAGCAGGCGCTCGGTCAGTTGATTGACGGGCCACTATTTGCGAACGATGCCGCTGATGTGGAACCGCTTGTGGCGGCCGTGAATGCGAGACTGGGGCCGAGGAGCGAAGTGTTTGAGGAGGAGGAGGCCGAAGAGGCGTTGGTAAGGTTGAGTGATGAGAATAAGATCATGTATACTGGGGGGATTGTGTATAAGATTTAAGCTTCATCCTATATACAGTTGAAAGAGTGGAAGAATTGCGGTGTCGGAGTTTGGGGATTCGGGTGGAATGAATGGATGGGCGAGGGCATATTATGGGCGTGTTAGGCGTTTTGGACAAGCTTCTAGGGGTTCGGCCTTGATGGCAAGATACCGTGGTTTTTAACGCTTGTAATCGAGATGATTTATCTATCATACATTGGCCTCTTAAAGTTAGTACTGCTCTAGAGGAAAGACGAAGACCTCTTAAATGATTGAACTTGATGCCCGTGGGCTCTTTGATCCTGAGGCTAAATTCACATAAGGACTCGCGTATGCAACATACTACTTGCAGACTCTAACGAGTATTTTCTAAGTAACTTTGATTGTGAAGCATGGAGCACTCTGTCCGTACCGAGTTCTAGCTACCGAAACTTATTCTTCCATCTCTGAAATGTGTAGCAAAAGCAGTTTACGGTAACTGAGAGTCAAGAAAGGGTTAAGGTTTGCACGGCTAATGGCCTGTGCACAAATTTGGCCCTGGTAAGAGTTTGAAGCGCTTACCAGCTGTTGCAATACCTGGTGTTGCGCCGGAATCGGCCACACAGTCACGTGTATTCTCTTCCCGATTAGTCATCATCCCAGTTAACCCACCAAGCATCACTTGCACAAACCATCCAGAAGCGTCCGTGTCTGTTTTCTCTGGAAAGAACCGTCTCATAGACCTCAAACTTGAAGGTCACACTGCCACATAGTCACCTTCTTACCTCCGCTTCCCCTCATGAATAATCCCTCTAACTTGTGTAAACCAGATCTTCCACCTCTACACACTAGCCTTGCACTTCACTATCCTCGTGCACCTTCAATATCAAGCCTACACGCCCGTCTTACTTGCGCATTATCGACACGGCAATGTTCATACAACCAACATATTCTAGACGGCATCTCACGACCAGTCCACCATGCCGCCACCTATCTCCCACATGCCCAAAGAACTCCTGCTCAAAATCACCAACCACCTCCCGCGCCACTATACCGTGTGCCTCACAATGCCCTGGAAATACATATGCGAAATCTTCAGCGACCCTTCCGAAATCGATCGCATCAACCCACCTGAACATGAACATGACCACGAACGAGCGCAGCTGTATTATCTTCTCTCGCACGCCATGTCGAACGATTACCCGACTCCCTGAGGCCTATACCCGCTGATTATAAACACACTTTCGAAATACTTTTCCCGCCAACTCCGCTTATACTCGTTCCAGCGGACCCAAAGCTTCAATTTCTGGTACGCAAAGCTTCGATACATGGTCCAATAGCCTCATGACATCCTAGACTTTAAACGACATGGCCTCAGTGTTCCCAACGGCATCCCCCAGTCAGGATTCTCACACATTACGTCCCGTACATTCTCGCACGTCGGCTTCGACTCCAACATCCACCCGCGCCCGGTTACCTATAGCGTCTCCGCCAAAATCGTTTTCGTACATCTGATTTAAGGCTGTTTACGCCATCGCCTTCCCCGGAGAAAAAGGAGACGGTGTATCTCTCCGCACTGTTAGATTTCAGACTCGAGATATACAAGCATAGGTCGTACAAGTGGCGGAAATATCCGTATTGAGCTAACGGTCTTGCGAATCTTTTCCACAGGGTGAATTTCACAGACCAACGTCTAGGCATCGTAGGCCGGGGGCGGTGAATTAAACCCAAAAAGCAGACAAAACCAAACCCAGACAGCCCCCTAACAAGACCCCTAGTACGCCCTTCGCCTATCCTTTTACAGTCGGCATACCAAAGGTCTCGATCCCCTACACCCAACACCCGGTAACCGACAAACCCTATCGAAACCCCTATATATTATATACCATCTTATCCGTTTACACAATTTTATCCATAGGGATTCTATAATCTGGAAGGATGATGCCATTGCGTATTGGCTTCTTCCAAGCTTTGGCTCGGGAGTCTCTCAAGCTTTATTAAGAGGATTAGTCGTATATTTTAACGGGTTTTAGGTAGCTGGAGCTCAATATATGTAGGAAAAAGAGTATTCCACAAATAGGTTGCCGAGAGAATCTTGCTGGAGTCCTTACGTAGTATAGTCCCTGAGCAGGCCGTCATATCGGTATGAGTCAATGCAGTGGTTCGCTTTTATATTGAGTATCAGAACTGACCGTCACGGAGCACAAAAATGTATGGGAAATCCCTCGCCCAATATAGACATGATTCTTTCCTAGCTCTTTAGAGATATTGAACAGCAAGCCTTGAGTAAAAAAAAAAAAAGAACCGAATAAAGAGCACGGAATAAGATTTTGCGAAAAAATGACAATGTATCAAATCCATCTCTCGCGCAACCTCGACCGAGAAAACATACCACACCTCACCATTCAACCCTCCATATTCTCCTTCCCATTCTCATTCCTCTATCCTTTTATTACCTCTTTCATACTCAGAATCCCTTTCTCTCTCCCTGCCCCCCTCCCTCTAAAATTCCCTAAACTGCCACTAAAACTCCCCATTTAACCCCCCATCTTCCCTCCCCTCTCCAAAGAAAAAATTCCCCAGCTCCCCCATAATTCCCTGCTCTTCCTCGGTCCTCCCCTCCTTCATCCTCTCCATACCAGGCCTACTCTCCGGCGTAACCGGCCGTCCCGGACGCGCCGCATACTGAGCCTGTCGCCACGTAATGTGAAGCTGGTCTGCAATATCATCGATCGAGAACCCAGCTTCACGCAAGGTTTTGACTTGGAGGTTTTGGTCGCGGGTGAGATGGTGGGCGAGGTGGTCATGGAGTTTGTAATTTTGGTGGGATTTGTGGTGATTTTGATGGGATTCTTGATGGTTTTGGTGAAGGGGTGGAAATTGGGTATGATGGGGTGGTGGAGATGGGGGGGTGTAGGTGAATTGGTTGCAGAAGGTAGGGTTCGTGGTGGGCATGTTGATAGTTGGATAGTTGGATGGAAAATGATATTATAGAGGATAAAATTTTTGGAGAGTTTAAGGTAGAGTGGAATAGCGGCTTGGGGTTTGGGTTTGTGTGTTGAGGGGCGAGGAAGAGGTAGGAGAGCTGATACGTCATCCGCGGGGTGGCGTGAATAGGGTCATCGGATTACCCCGATATTCTACCAGCTATTATACTTTGAAAGAGCACAGAGAGAAGAGAGAGTGCCATCGAAGATATCTTTAGCTCATGAAATGAAGGATAGGGGAGCAGGTATAAAAGAGAGAGCAGAGAGGGAGGGAGCGGGAGAAAAACCAGGTAGAAGGTTATATATAGTGCGTACATTATGTGGTAGATATTGGTTTATACCCATACACAGAGAAGGAATAAGGAAGTAAGAGCAGCAAAAAGGTTTGGGTTCGTATGTACATAAGAGGAGAAGAAGGGGAGAGGTAATAGTATAAGGACAGGGTTTAGGAGAAATCGAAATTAGCCCTACAGGTTAAATCAGAGACAGTAGAATGCGAGTACCCAGAGCGGAGAGTTATCCTTATCGATATGTCAAGCACTAATGAAAGTGGAGGGAAGAGAAATCTATCGGTCAAGAGCTTGCGCTTGACACTGTAATTTCCTTGTTAGCAAATGTTTGGATGACAGCGGAGGAACACAATAACGGGAGAAGAAAGTAACGATGAAAGGAGCGATGAGACACGGTGATGAAAGAACAAAAGAGAAAGTGGAATGTATCATATCTTACCATCTGATAGTAAACGCCCTTTTTCCTTAACAGCGACTGATGATCCCCCTTCTCAAGGACTTTTCCGCTTCCGAGCACGAAGATGATGTCCGCATTTTGAATAGTAGCGAGACGCTGAACAATGTTAGTCCCGCATCATTCCAAGTTCGGCCTCTCCCTAAGACCATCCCTCTCCCCTTCCCAACCTCTATGAAAATGAACCATTCTGAAAAGAAATTACGGAATAACTCACATGCGCAACAGCAACAACAGTCCTCCTTCCCCCATCCCTTCCTCCAGCAGCTGCCTTCTCAACTGCATCCTGCACCAGCCTCTCACTCTCACTATCTAAGCTGCTCGTCGCCTCATCCAACAGCAACACCCTCGGTCTCCTCAACAACGCCCGCGCCAAACTCAATCTCTGTTTCTGGCCACCACTCAAACTCACCCCCTTCGGTCCTAATCTGGTCTCATAGCCCTCAGGTAGAGAGGCGATGAATTCGTGAATCTGAGCATCGCGACAGGCTTCCTGGATGCGGGCATCGAGATTAGGATCGGAGCATTCAGAGGAAGGGAGGGAGAGGGAAATGTTTTCACGGATGGTGCCTTCGTAGAGGGTGGGCTCTTGGGAGACGAGGGAGATTTGCTGGCGGTATTGTGCTATGTCTAGATTGGTGATAGGCTGGTTATTGAATAGGATGGTGCCGGAGGTTGGGTCGTAGAAGCGTTCAAGGAGGCTGATGGTTGTGGATTTGCCGCAGCCGGAGGCGCCAACTAAGGCAGCGAACTGGCCGGGGAGGATCTGGAGTTCGTTTGTCAATAAGATATAGGAGGAATTCAGCAGAGGTAGAGGTGTACCTTAATGTTTAGGTCCGAAAGAACAGGCACTTCGCGAGATTTGTACGTGAAGTTGACGTTCTGTAACTCGATGCTGACGCCGCCTGATGCGTCGTTTAGATCGTCGTACTTTGGAGTCTCGGAATTCTTAGAAGGACGCATGCTCAGTATACGATTCGCAGCTGCGGTGGCTTGTGCCATGTCTGGAATGTCAGCAGGGCCTCGAACCTTCAGGCATATGGAAGTACTTACTGGGAGCGAATGAGAACCACGTCCCCGCTGCAACAGCGCCCTAAAAAGAGTGAGTATAGACCTCGCCAAAGATGACTATAACATACCTGAACAACAGCCATGTATATAACGAAAAAGTCAACCAGACCGTACTCATGCGAAGCTAGTAAAGTACCACCGTACCTAATAACAGTCAGCTCAACCCATTAATAATACAGTTCGATCGGACTTACCAAAACGCCAAAGCCATACAAGCCAAATCAACACTATCCGACCCAGCAAACACAAGAGTACCTAACTTCGCACTCCCGAAAGCCTTTAAAACATGTCCCCGGAGAAGAGTTTGATACCTATCACCGATCGTATCTTCCATAATTAGTGCCAACACCGTCCTAAAAGCACCCACGGCTTCACTAGCGAACTGTGAACTGTCTTTAAAGACAGCAGCATTCATCTCCTCAAATTTCATCTCGAGACTGATGCGTAAGTATCCAGCGGCCAAGATTGGAGGCATCGCGCAGAATAGGCCAACGAGTGAGAGTTTCCAGCCGTAGGCAAAAGCGATGCTAATAGATCCAACGAGGTTTACTCCAGCGATGAAAGCCATGGACATTTCGGTGCCCATGAGCTGTTGAATCTGCTGTGCGTCGGTGCTTACTCTCGAGGTAAGCGAGCCTGCTGAATGCCCTTCTGCGTCGAAGAATGATATACGTTTGCGTAGGATATTGACGAGGGATTCTTGTCGATAGAAGTAAGTAATAACCTCGTACTTGTTAGTAAACAGCATCATATGCAAGGACTAGCAAA
The DNA here is from genome assembly GCA_010093945.1 of Delitschia confertaspora ATCC 74209. Classification (NCBI taxonomy): domain Eukaryota; kingdom Fungi; phylum Ascomycota; class Dothideomycetes; order Pleosporales; family Delitschiaceae; genus Delitschia; species Delitschia confertaspora. The sequence continues at coordinate 28,613 of ML993850.1, forward strand.
ATAGGCTTACTATAGATATGAGGTGGCAAGTCACCCCAAGGGTGAAATATGCCATTCCAACTGCAGCCGCCTCAATCCCAAACATACCCGACCAGAAGTTACCTCGATCGACGAGCTTCTGGCCTGTGAAGGTAAATACTTCGATAATGTTGGCGAATAGATAGGCTTGTATAGGGTAGACAGCTTTTTTGAGTTAGCTTATGTAAGGGAAGAGGTGAAAATGATTTACCTCCAGCACACAGAATTGCAATAACTGAGGTGGTGTATAGAAACCAATGGGAACGCCGTTCGGCAATGAGACGGCCGAAGCTCATTACGATGCCTTGTTGTTTGTACGCCGTCTCATCATCTACTGAGCCTGAAGCTCCTCTTTGATCGTGCGCCACATTGGAGCGCTCCATCGACGAGGTTTTTGTTTTCTCAAGAGGCTCTGTCTCCGTAACTGCTTCCTCAGCTTCCATCGTTAGCTTTTGTGCATGAACCAAGCCATAATAGACGCCGTTGGAATCCTTCAGAAGTTCTTCATGGCTGCCTTCTTCGACTAATTTCCCTTCCCTTAACACGGCAATCTTGTCCGCGCGCTTGATAGTGGATAGACGATGGGCAATGACGATTGTGGTTCGGTTCTTTGACACCTGGTCGAGGGCTGCTTGAACGATCTGCTCAGTCCGTACGTCAATTGCACTAGTAGCTTCATCCAGAATCAGGATTAGTGGGTTCTTGATGATGCTTCGGGCTATGGAAATACGTTGACGTTGACCACCTGAGAGTTTGATACCGCTTTCGCCGACTAAGGTTTCGTAGCCCTGAAGGCATCAGCGCCACAAAAATAAGGTACTAAGAGGACAGGATAGGAATTGTTGGAGGATATCGGAAAATGATAACTTACGAGAGGAAGTTTCGAAATAAACTCATCAGCATAAGCTTCTTTGCAGGCGTCTCTTACCATTCGGATCTTCTCTTCTTTGGTTGCATCCTCCCACTGCGTTCCGCAGAGCCCATAAGCAACATTATTGAAAATCGTGTCGTTGAATAGAAAAGGTTCTTGCTGTACGAGACCAATTTGAGCTCTCCACCACTTCAAATCCACCTTGCGGAGATCAGTATCGCCAATCTTAACAGCACCAGTGGAAATGTTTCTTGTCCTCGACTCTCCACTGACTTCAAGTTTCGAACTCCCAGATGGTCCTTCATCTTTTTTCTTTTCATTCTCCTCCCGAACGGTATGAGCTCCTTTTTCTGCAGATAACACGTCGGCATCATCAAGATTATACCATCGCTGAAGAAGTGAAACAACGGTGCTTTTCCCAGATCCAGATGGGCCGACTATAGCAGTAGTTTTCCCGGCCTCAAACCGTATGTTTAATCCTTTGAGAATCTGTACATCTGGCCGACTTGGATAAGAAAAACAGACATTCTCAAGTCGGATATCAGCCTCAGCGGAGACATCCGGATTCTTAAGACCCGAGGTATCCGGAACTTCAGCATCTATAGTGATGAATAGTTCCGTAGCGGCGCCAGCGGCTTTTATAATAGCTATGATGGGCAAAGCTAGGCTACTTATGTTCATGACCGCCATCATGACTGAGAAGAGCACCCTAGATCGATAGTCAGCGGGAATATCTATAGCTTTCTTGGTGCGAAAGAGAAAGATGCACTCACACAACAATTTCATTGATATTCCCAATATGACCCCTCGTATACTGCCTAATTCCAAACCAGAACGTAAGACCAAAAGTCCCATACATCACCAGCATTAACGGCGACATCATGAGTCCCATTAAAGGAGCAACCTTGCGGTCATTCTTCGCCGCTTTTTCTAGAAGCTCTTGATGTTGCCTTGCTAATTTAGCCTCCGCACCAAAGGCTACTACTATTCGAATCGAGGAGAAGATCTCGAATGCTAGGGCCGATGCTTCCTCTTGAATATCTTGGGTTACTTTGTGGAACTTCATGAAAACGGGCACGACTGAGCCGTATAAGATGAGAATGAAGGGAACGGACGCTGAGGCCACGAAACTATAGAATTTGTGAGTGTTTCCTACTAAAAGCACTCTATAGAAAACTTACGTAAGGAGCCAACTCTTGATGAATGCTACAATGTAAAGACCAAAAATAAAGGCCATTGACTGGAACAGCAGAGCAAAATTTTGGGATATGGCGAGTTGAACAATGTTGGAGGATGTAGTGATGCGAGTGGAGACCTTTCCGGGCGATATAGTGTCAATTATGCTCACTGGTTGTTTGAAAAGCGCTCGTAAGTAGGCTAGACGGAAAGCAGCAGATACTCTCAGCCCACTGATTCGGATGGTAAGCTGGGAAGGAATTAACATTGTAGAATGGACGATAGAGCTTAGATGTTACCATGGAGATGTACGAGAGGAAAAACTTCGCAATGAAGAGGTACACGAGGTAAAGCCTAGATTCCGAAAGATGTTAGCTGCTGCTTCCCATTCCAGACCCAAGTGTCTATGGGTGCTGAATTGTTCACGGGCGCTTTTCTTATATCTTTCTTTCAACCCAAACCTCCGAAGTATGGTCATTTCAGACCGAATTGGTAGGGATTTTTACTGATGGGAGTCTGCGGTAGCCCCTTTGGGTTCCCGGAACCAGTTGAGTTCATATACTGATCCAAGCATAGAGGAGTATCGCTAAACCAATCGCAATCTCGGAAGAAAGAGTGCTCATGAGTCAATTCAACACCTCGTAAGTTCGAAGTAATAGCCAGGAATACGATGATGATCAGAGAAACGGCACCATACTCACGCGCTCTTATTAACACTCGCTTGAAACTGCTTCTTTGTGACCGTAGCACCGGGCATGAAGTATCCGGCAAAATCGCCAACAAGATTTCCTACACCCTGAAATCAGAATTATTGTAGGCTGCAACGGCCAACGGATATAAAAATGAAAAGCGTACCAAACACAACATTCATCAACGGCATCGCCGCCCCAGCACCAATGCTCGTAATCATGCTGGTGCCGATGAGAAACCGATCGAAAGCAGTTCCATATGAAAACACTCTCTGAATAATAGATCATGTTAAGCTGTTTATTCGTCTCTTGCAGGGGGGGCTTACGAAGTAGTTCTTCAAACTCGGCTGCGGTTTCCCTTTCCCATCTTCGCCATCTTCGATATCAGGATTGTTATCCTTGAAGGAAGACGGCTCTTCAATTCCATCTTTTACTTTGAGCGCCGTTTCGAGCGCTGGGACAGTGGGTTCCGGTGTGTCTGTTGTGGCGGCGGCCGCCGGTGAGGGTGTGGAGATCTTCTTTTTAATCATGGTGAGGACTTTAGAAAAGGGTAAAAGAACTAGTTCAAAAATGAACTAAATGAGGGTAGCCTATCCTTTGTCTGGTTCACCTTGATATGGGAACAACCATGGTGATGCTTTTAGGGGGAAAAGCTGTTGCCTAGAAGGACCTCCGTATTCGAGTTGAGATGGGAAAACTCAATGTTATATTGCAGGGTCTGTCCTACAAGACCGAAAGCAAATGAAATGCCGCACGCGAGAGATGCCCAATAATATGATAGAATATGTAATAGTCATCGTAGACATGGGGAGGTGTGGTGAACCTTGGCGTCATGAGCATGCGGTTGGTGCGATCTTATTTGGGAAATGGATGTGAGAGGAATGAGGGATGCTGAAAAGTTAGGAAGTGAATGGCAAAAGGGTTTGCTGAAGGAATACGATTCTCGCAAGGCCGCTTGCACTACTCACACGACCTTAAAATGTTTGTACGATCACCTTTTTGATATTTACACGGTCCGTCTAAATCCAGGCCGAGTCCTATGTGACTTGAAGGCAATCCGGATCTTTAAGTTAATTTAAGAAACGTCTAAAATTATATCGAGTAAACACCTCTTTATTGGGTAAAAAACGCTGTAAGCTATTACGTGGCTATGTATCGCGGGAAATGTAACGGTGTTGTAGATAATTCAGGCAGAAAAGTTGCCCTTTTCGCAGCCCAAACAGTAATAAGAGGAGTTGCATTTAGCCTTGAACGTAGACTAAGCTTATAAAATGTTTATTCTAATTGAAACGACGCGTTAGTAACGTAGAAACCAGGCCGTGCAAGTAGCCAAAAGCGGCTGTGCAAGAATCGTGCCCCTTGCTTAATATTTACAGAAAATGTTTCGCATAAACATGTTGATTTGTTAAATATCTATTTTAACCTAGGACTATAAATAAATAGAGAAAGGCAAAAATATGTTTAAGAAGGAAATAGAAAACGGATGCATCTGTTACACTCGCGTATAACACGATACCTATCTAAAACAACTAGAAAGGGCAAGAAAGTGCTCCAAAGCATTAATGAGGTCTCAGTCTGGCCTCTAGATTGTGACGTGGAAGACTACAACAAACTTTTGAACATGTTGGAGTGAATCAGACAAACATGATGCTACACATATATCACTATACCGAAGGAAGTTGAGCGCAAATGCATTTCACGAGTCCACCTAGCATCATAAAATACCTAAAAGAAAACCAAACGTCTGAGATCATTCATTGTATTTTGATTTGTAGTCATATCCTTTAGGAACGCCGCTTCCAACGCCGTCCTAGGCCAGTAAACACTGGTAACTTCAGTACATGGGGTTGATAGACCAAACCCTAGGATATCATCATCTTATGAGACCAAACCACCAACGCCAGGAACCCATCCACCGATTCAGAAAAGAGAACTCCAAAGAGACACCAACTCCGAATCCAAGCAGACTGAAGCAACCTAAGCCTCGGCATCAGCCTTGACCTTCTTGGCCTCGCCTTTTTCGCTATCGTCTTCCTCGCGGGCACGCTTGGGCTTGGAGGCCTGAATGATGGGAACCCCATCAGCGTCGACCTCGATTGGGGCGGGAGCAGCACGGTTGCGGCCACCATCCCTCTCGCGGCTGCGATTGCGGTAACCGTCCTTCTGAAAATTATCGCGGCGCGATTTCCAGTTGTCGTTGCCACCGTTGCGGCGGGGAGAACGAGGCCTATCCCCACCGTTGTTTCCGCGATGCTCCCGACGGCCTTTGTTGAAGATTCCTCCACGACCGCGGCCACGACTGCCTTCAGGCTTCTTGTACTGACCGACCTGCGATGAGTCGAGACCTTTTTCCTTAATTTTTCGCTCGCAGTACTCGACCTTTCCCTCGTAATGGAGAGTAATGTCCTTCCAATTTGGTTTATTCTCAAGATTGAGGAACTCCTTCTGAGCCTCTGCATCTTTGAATTCAACAAAAGCGCTTCCCTTGAACTTGCCCTCCTCTGTGCGCCGGAGTCGGACTGCCAAGGAGCCGAAAGGCTTGAACAGCTTTTCAATGTCAAGCTGATCGGCATCCTTCGTCGGGAAACCGCTCACGTAGATGGAACGGGGACGCTCTGGATTTTTCTCAGGAGATGCGGTCAGCTTCGCGAGAGCAGCTTCCTTCAGCCTGATGTCCGGGTTCGACTCATCTCCGACGAGTTCGATATCTTCACTGTCCTTAAGAGCAGCAATTACGGCGGAGAAGGGCTGGAAACGGCGCATGCGCTTGAAGCTGCAAAGGGTAGCAAGGGGAACGGGCTGATTGTTGGGGAAGTCGGTCAACTTCATCATATGTTCGTCGGTTGGGAGATTGGAACGCGAAAAGTAGAACTCGACCTAATACAATAAGCGGAGTGTTAATGAAATTACGGAAGACGGCAAGTACCTGTTCACGGATCTGGATGGGGTCATCCGTTTCTGGAAGCTCGTCCTGTTGTTTTTTCCACAAGGGCGTTTCGAAATTCTGGCGACGATCATTGCGATAGTTGCCACCACGTCCTCCTCGCCCGCCACGACCACCGCGATCGCCACGGCCGCGACCATTGCTGCGCTCATTTCCGCGGGTATTGCGACGGTTGTCGCGGTTGTCAGTTGATTCGGTCTCGGTCTTGTCTGAACCATTAGTGGCACCAGCGCCGTCGGCATTGTCGGTGAGGGTATTATTCTTGCCTGACTCATCTTTTTGCTCTGTCTCGGTGTTCTTTGTGGGCTCATCTTTGCCGGCAGACTCGACAGTCTGAACGTCGCTGGCGGGGATTGCAGCAGTGGACTCGGACATCTTGCCCTCCGAATCTTGAATCTGGGCGGTAGTTTTCTCTGCAGCAGTCTCCATGTTAGCGGCTGAAGTTTCAACTTGTTGTTATTTCAGTCCAGAAGTTGAGAGTATTGTGGAGGTTGGAAAGAGTGGGCGGAGGAAGAAAGTTGTTGAAGCTCTCAAGTGAAGGTGGGGGAGCTACGCTAGTCCGACGAATAATTTTGCGCAACTACTGCTGACCGCCTTCGGAGAATCGGCACCTTGCTTCCGGGGACTAGCGCGAAGATTTGGACGTCGCAGAGCCGCACGCTCCCTATTGCAGTAAGAGAGAGCACAACACCATCTCCCTCATTGTCAATTGCACATCTCTCACCATGAGGAAGAAGGCGAGGTTTCACAGCTTGAAGAAGATAGTGAGTCTTCGTATCATCAAAAGATAGTGGACAATCCAGCTAACGCAGCGCTTCAGAAAGTCCGCCAGGACTGGTCGCGGTGGACATTATATAACCTATCCCGCCTCAAACCCCCGAATCTCGCATCCAAGACCTACTTCCAGCAGAAATGGACTGCCAAATCAGATACACGTGCTTACCATGGTGAACAAGTTCGGGAGAAGCAGTGGAAGCGCATGTTCCGCCGGAACCTCCCTGCCGTGGTGTCGATGAACTACCAATATCTTGCGAGATATGATGGGTCGGAACAGGCTGCCGGCCGTGGTGCAGGAGCAGATACTACACCTGGGAAGGATAACAGGCCAGAGAATCCTCCGAGGACGCCATATATGCAGATGGCATACTACCCTCTGGAGCGGAGATTAGACACAGCCATCTTTAGAGCACTTTTTTCGAGCAGTGTTAGGCAAGCGAGACAGTTCGTCGTCCACGGTTTGGTCAAGGTTAATGGCAAGAAGGTATTGTTCATCCGGGTAAGGCGTGATAGACAGCAATCTAACTCGTACACTAGATGGTCTACCCCGGTTACATGCTCAACCCTGGCGATATGTTCCAAGTCGAGCCCGAATCCGTCATGTTCGCAACTGGAGCGCCTAAGCACCAAAGCGGCCGTGCTCGCCGCACCGAGCGCTCCCTCGCCCAAAAACGAGCCGAAGAGCGTGAAGGCAAGATCCTCAAATCAATGGCCCCCACGAAAGTCCCGCTCCTCGCTGAAGAAGCGGCCGCTGCACCCCCTGACGCCAAATCTGATGCACCTCCAACAGAGAAGGAGTTGAAGAAGAATTTGCAATCTCTCATGGAGGAAGCCGACGCAGCTCTAGCAGAAGATGTCGGAGCCAAAGACAAGCAAAAACTGCGTGACTTCCGCAAAGCCGTCCGCAAAGCGCTCTCTCTCTGGCGCTCCTCCAGCACAACCACCACTCTCGCAACCCTCGAACAACAACTGTCCTTCCTAAAGTCGCAATTTGCTTCCAAAAACCCTTCACCCCCATCTCTCTCCACCTCTGGCGCTGACCCCTCCCCCACCACCCCTTCCCCCGACTCCGAAACCTCCCTCAGCCCTGAGCAGCAGACCAAGCTAGCCGCCGCCTTCAAGCGGTTAAAAGAAGAAGCCGAGTATACCTTTAAATGGGGGAAGAGGGATCCGACGAAACCGTATGCGACGCCGTGGCGGCCGAGAGATTATATGAGCGCGTTTGCGTTTATTCCGAGGTATTTGGAGGTTAATCAGAAGGTGTGTGCGGCGGTATATTTGAGGCATCCTGTGGCGAGGCCGGGGCTGGCGGAGGTACCGACGCCGTTTGGGTATGAGACGGGGCAGCTGGCGTTTAATTGGTATTTGAAGAGGCGGTAGATGGGGGTTGGAGAGAAAGGGAGGATGTGCATGGGATTCGAGGCATGGAATATGTATCTCGAGATTTTGGGAACATTGTACAATATTTGTCACATCAGCATTTTTGTTGTATGAAATGGAAGTTCCTTGGAATAGATTGCTTGTTTCTGTTTACTGTATATCTCGTAAATCGTACGGCCGAAAACCGTGGATATTAGTTCAGGAGATTGACAAAACTGCATTGAAGGAAGTGAGTAAAATATCAGTCACGCCCGAATATCCAGCTCCGGACTCCACAACCGCATGAAAGGAATCCCAGAAATGGCCATGCTCAAAAATAAACAACTCCTAAAAGAACCTCAAGATCACCTACCTCCCCCACCCGTGCCCTCCGGATGCACATACGAATACGCCAGCGTCTCCTCACTTCGCCTCGGACTCACATCCATAATACTACTCTCAGCCGTCCACACCGTGTGCCCCGACACTTCGGATAAGGCGGTAGCTCCTGTGGGTGTGGATCCCATTTCCATCGCTGAAGAGGGCAGTGTGTAGTGATGGAACGGATTAGTTACATGGTCAGGGTGGCAGTGGTATGCGAGAGGTTGTCTAGATGATGGAAGCGAGGAGCGGTACGATGGTGAGCTTGAGGTATCAGAGCGATGCGACGGCGAAGAAGAGCGGTATGATGGCAGGTTGGAATTGGATGTGCGGGAATGCGGACGGGAAGGGATGTCTGGGTGATGGAAGGGCGAGGTGGAGCGGTACGACGGGGGGCTGGATGTATCGGAGCGGTAGTCGGGGAGACTGGAGTTCGACGTGCGAGAGTGCGGGCGTGAAGGAAAGTCCGAGAGTGTTGTTGAGCGGGAACGGGTTGTGGTGGAAAAAGTTGAGGATGTTGGGGAGAAGGGGTCCGTGTGATGGTCTTCATGGAACATCTGGCGTTGCTCGGCGTATCTCTGAAACTGGTTGGGGTGGTTCTGTTGATGGTAGCATTGACAGTTGGGATGTGGTTGGGGTGCTACTGCTTTTCCGAGTCTTCCCTCTTCGGTTTGAACGAGCGAGTTTACCACCATATGTGCGGTTCGAAGTTGACGAATTTCTTCTTGCATTGCGGCTGCAAGGATTGTTTCTTGGGGCTGGATTAGCGAGTGCTTTTCTTCATAGTCGGCAATGTGGTCCATGTTCCGTTTGTCCCGGCCAAGGAATCTGCGCCATGTTGGTCCACGAGATGTCCGCTCGTAGAAACGCGGCGTGTCGTGTTCTTTCTTGGTACTGGGAGGGTAACGGCGACGCCGAATCAGAGCGATTGTACAGCCGCAACAAAGTATGGCTGCAAGGGCTTCGAGTGCAGTGGTGATGTCAAAGCCATGACTGGACTTCTCTTTCGAGGGATGTGGAGGGAGTTCGTCAGATATAGTTCCATAGTTGCGGAGAGGGATTGAGGTATCGGCTTCACCAAGTTGGTCCTGGTTTGGAAGGAGCCGTACTACGGCGTAAGGGTCTGATTTCCCCATCTTAGCCTGATGCGAATGATGGCGATTGGGCTGAAAACGAATAGAGAGAAGCTTCCAGGTACTATGAGCCTTGCTTGAGATAGCGTCAAGAACAGAGGAGACACTGTCGCACTGTTCAAGCTCTTCTCTGAGCGAATGAGCTTCCTTTCGAAGCTGCGTCCTGAGTCGCTGCTTCTTTGTGCGGATTGTCTCCTGAAGTTTCTCAACCTCCGCCTGGAGAAACCTGAGTTCTTGGATCTGCTCCTGGATAGAAAACCGGGTAGGTTGATCACTGTCTTCTAGGTTGGACTTGAGGTCGGACAAGATAAGCCGAAGATGGGGAGGCGGGTTTCGCCAAGATTCGGAGATATCTTTATCACCGGCGGAGGGATTTGGGATGGCTTCAAATCTCAACAGTTCCGGGGGGGATAGCTGTTTGTAGGAAATAGTAAAACCAGAAGGCTTCTCAACAGCCTTACCATCAATCCCTTTGATGGTTACAGTAAGGACCTGGGCAACTTCGCCGGTTTCGACAGCCTCTTCCTTGGTTGCGGATTCGTTACCGTACAGACAATTTGTCTGCCACTCAAGATCAAGGTGGTGTTGAAGATACCACGCACTCGCCTGGAGATCTGGGACGTCCAAAAATGAACCTGATCCTCGAGCAGAGTTACCGTTCCACTCTTGCGGCAAATAGATGCCGTTTAAGGTGATGTTGGAAGCTCCACAAGGTTCTTCAGCAGCGTGGGCTGTGAAGCTTAGGACCTGAGGCCGAGGGTAAGCACTGGGTATTTTAGGAATCTAGTTACCTGAGGTACAACTTACAAGGGGCTCGTCAGCTCTAGTAGGATTGCCTTGGCCAAGACAGCCGGTACAGGGAACGCTGAAGGTAGCTTGCGCGTAGTTCTCTTGTAAATCTATTTGGGCTTTAGCAGGTGCCTAGAGAAGGCGAGTAAGTATATATAAACGTGGTGGAGACCGCACCGAAGTCTAAGAGAGGTTGTTGTCCCCCTCTTGCGATGGCACCAGGATCAGGAACGTTTGGAGTAAGTGTAGGGATAGCTGCACCGAGAGCGGGCACAGCACAGGCCCAATAGGACAGGAGCTTGGAATACTCCAGGAGACTATGCCGCATAATTGCAAGGCCGAAAGAGAGATATGAAGGAAAGGAAAAGGTAAATGCTCGCACCACAACACAGAAAGATAACAACCAGATCAGAAACTAGAATCAAGACGGTTTCAAAGGATTTGAACAGGATGCACAGCGTGTTCTCATCACATCAGGCACCAGCCAAAGGGCGCAGTTTACAGAAGACCATCGAATGTGGCTGTGTGCTGAGCCCCTGCGCAGAGGCATTGATATCAATACGTACTGATGAACGGGAATATTGATGAGAGAGCCAGACGAACAAGAGTTCTATTCCTCTTACAAGATTTGGATGAGATAATTAGTATATGAAATCAATGTAGCATCTGGCGTGTTTAATTGTAGCTCAGTTGTTGAAAGGTACTGCGTAAATGGCCGTGCAAGTTTGTCGCTCTCATGCGAGATGAATAAAGATACAGGGGTGTAACTGCGCCTTTGTTCATTGCATGAATGTTTCACGGAGGCGTCTGTCGAGCTCGATTGCGCCTAAATCCTTGAAGCAATAGTGATAAATCGTAGGTGTATTAAGTAAGGGGACAAGAGTGAGGTTCACGTAGACAGATGCCTCGAGCTCGACGGGGGTTCCCGATGTTCGATTATCACGTGATTAGGATCTCCTCGTTCCTGCACCAAGCTTAAGCGTATCGATACGCAAGTTGCCAACCTCACTCCAGTTTGGCGAAACACAAAGTCCGCCCTTCCTCCCCCACACCCACCTGTTCACTCAAATAGAGCTCGAACCGCTCTCCACACGAACCAGGCTCATCTAATACGAATATTAGCGCCAAAGTCTATTCCAAAGCACATCTGCGGGGCCCGTTCCGCAGTTAACCAGCCATGGTCCGTGATACAGTTCTGCTTGCGCGAATCTGGTCGCATTGCTCTTCTAAGCTAACTTGACTCTCAAAGCTTCCTCTCGGTATCTTGACGGCCGCTCAGGGCTCCCCAATGCTGGTGGAGCTGAAGACCGGTGAAAGCTATAGCGGAACTCTGATCACCTGCGACACATGGATGAACCTGACGCTGAAAGTGGTAGTTGAGACCGCCGAGGATGGCGAAAACTTCATGAGTTATCCCGAAGTGTACATCAAGGGAAATACTGTTAGTACTCCGCAAGCCATCTATGCTGGGTGAGCTGCGCTTGCGACAAAGGCTTATTCTGGTTCAGATCAAATACATTCGGATCGGCGAGGAGATAATAGAAAAGGTCAAGGAACAACAGGCGAGGGAGCAGGCGAACCGCGGAGGCCGTGGAGGAATGGGGGGCAGAGGCGACCACGGTGGCAGAGGCGATCGCGGACGAGGCATGCGCGGTGGACGGGGTAGGGGACGTGGAAGGGGTGGAGCCTGAGCAACAGCGACGGGATTCAAGGTTGAATCATGAAGTACCAAACCCCTCCGCCAGCCTACGCCTCAAAAGGCTTACAATTGGGATTTTGTATCTCCCTACGAAGGCACCGATCGGAGGATTCGCAAGCGGGATAATCCCTCCACTATCACACATCAAGTCTATCAAAGACTGTATAGCAGAATTTAAACGATTACCACGACCAGAACCTTGTTATCAGGTTGTTTAGATCACCAAAAGGTGGAAGAGGCTTTATAAAACGCATCATTACTCACTGCTGTTCCAATAAGCAGTATATGCCTATTCAAACAGGACTTTTTCTTAGTATAACCGCAGACTGAGTATGACACGGAGATTAGCACGGAGAACATTGGCGAACGGTGTAAGACAGCTGTAGCAAAATGATGACAAGTGACAGAATACCAGAGAAACAGAAGAGGGAAAGAAGTTCGAAATACTCGAAGTCAAACAGTCTGTTTAGATAAGCCCAGAAGGAAAGTGATTATCTGATAAGAGTTCAAACTGCCTAATAAGGAAGTTCTCTCAGGGTGTTGAACACTGCTAAGGTTCCTGCAGAGGGTGGGGTGCATTGTCAATCGATATGATTAGTCAGTTCAACATCACGCGTCACCACGTCCATCGCGTCTTCGCGATATCACCTGCGCCCCTGCACCAAACATGGGAAGATATGGCCACCATAAAGCCCATAGAGGGTCGCTCAGTAAGTAAACATCCATACTTCCAATCTATATGCTAATGAGCGCGGTAGGTGCATCAAATCCAATCTGGACAGGTTATTGTGGACCTGTGCTCTGTTGTAAAGGAGCTTGTAGAGAACGGTCTTGATGCTGGAGCTACAACTATTGGTACTACCTGCACCAGATACAGTCGTTATGGTGAACCTAAATCTGATCATACGTTGCAGATGTCCGCTTCAGAAACAATGGGCTGGATTCTATTGAGGTCCAAGATAATGGCTCAGGAATCGCACCGGATGACTACGATACCATAGGTACGCCACTCTCATAATTTCCTATGAAGCGCTATGCTGAACTTTATAGCTCTAAAGCATTATACCTCGAAACTCTCATCCTACGATGACCTCTCCGCCCTCCAAACCTTCGGCTTCCGAGGCGAAGCCCTGTCCTCTCTATGTGCCCTTTCCAAATTCCATATTGTTACTGCACGAGCAGTCGATGCACCGAAAGGCACAAGGCTTGACTTCGAGATATCCGGGAAGCTAAAGGGAACTTCTGTGGTAGCTAGCCAGAAGGGAACAACTGTGGTAGTGGAGAGTCTATTTTATAATCTGCCAGTTAGACGGAAAGAACTGGAAAAGACAGTAAAGAGAGAGTATGGCAAAGTCTTAGGATTACTACATGCCTATGCTTGCATAAGTACTGGAGTCAAGTTCTCCGTCAGCAATCAGATGCCGAAAGGGTGAGCAATCTTGGGGCCTATGCTTTTTGGTTCATGCTAACTATGATGTAGCAAGAAAACAGTTGCTTTCTCGACAAACTCCAACCCTAATACCAAAGAGAACATAGCAAATGTCTACGGTGCGAAGACGCTATCGGCCCTGATACCTCTTGATCTGAAGTTTGAGATGGACCCGACCGTCAAGTCAACCCAAAGCGGCAGGAATCGGAGCACCCAAGAGGACTCGGGATCAAAAGAAGTCTGCATCGTTGGTCATATCTCTCGCCCTGTGGTCGGGGAAGGTCGACAGACGCCGGATCGCCAAATGTTCTTCGTGAACTCTCGTCCGTGTGGGCTTCCGCAAGTCGCTAAGGCGTTCAATGAAGTTTACAAGTCGTATAATGTTACACAGTCGCCGTTCATCTTTGCTGATATCAGGCTCGATACAAACGCCTACGACGTTAATGTGTCTCCGGATAAACGGACCATATTACTGCATGACCAGATGGCGTTACTAGAAAGCTTGAAGACTTCTTTAGTTGAGCTTTTTGAGGCTCATGATCAGAGCGTCCCTCAAAATCAGCTACCCCAACTTGCCGGCAGAAAGCTGTCCACTTATAAACAATTCACTGGCCAGCGAAGCAGCACTGTCCCTGACAGTGAAGAAGATAAAGCCGCATCTGATAGCGCTGGGGTATCAAAACGCAAGCTCTCTGAGTCACAGCCGTCCCTAGAGTCGGCTTCAAGCGAGACAGCTGAAGACGATCGTATGCATGCCGATAGCTTGTTGTCCAAGTTTGCTGGTAGAGATGTAGAAGATAGGAGCACTCGGTTGCGATCAGTAACTCGACCTAGAAGCGGAGCTTCAAAAGAGTCGGGGGGGTTCCGGCCAGCATCTGAACTGGTCTCACGGGATGAAGACGGGCTTTTTGTCTCTTCACGCTCCCCTTCTCCGGCCGAGTCCGAGAGACTTCCAAAGCCAGTGGAAGACTTCAATGCTCGCTTGGAGTCACAGCGAAAGAAGCGACTGTCAAGTGAACGATCCTCCAACGCTGCGGCCTCAGACAATGAAGAGAGTGTTCCCAGAATCCAGCAAACCCCTCAAAGTAAATCATCGCAGAGCACTATTCAAAATGCTTTTGATCGCATGCGGCCAATGCGCACTCCAGTTCAGCAGGCTACAATTACTGTAGGCGACACAACAACAGTATCCACCATTGGCAGCTCCGTGAGGTCCTCGAAGCGAGCTAGGATCCACACTCCGAAGTTCGGTCTGGATGGCACTCCTTTGAGTCAAACACCTAAAAAGCCATTGCTTATTAAGAGTCTGAAGGGCTTCTTTGCACCTGGTACCCAAGCTCCGAGTGACGATGGAGATGCAGGGGAAGAGGAGACTCGTGTTGCCCATGAAGATGCGGATCCTGATAGCAGTATGCCCGATGCGCCTGGGGCGTTCCGGTCCCCCTCGCTCAGAGAGAGACGGATTGCCGCCCAAACAGTCACCGTCCGGCAGCCAACCGAGCAGAGGGAGGGCCTTTCTGATGAAGGTGCTGGACTATCCGTTAGTAGGGCCTGCGTACAGGAAGAGCAAGAGGGAGAAGAATTAAATGTGCAAATGGTTGACGCTGCGGAACCCATTGAGGAAGGGCCTAGACATAGTGGCACCGACGGCTCTGACGACGAGTACATTGATGAGTCCGAAAAGAAAGCAAGAGAAGAAGCCAAGATAGCAAAGATGATTGAAGAGGCGGAGGAAGCAGCTGCCCGTCCCTCAGAAGACAACCTAAAACGAGCCGCGAAGCTACTCAAAGGACCCAGAAAGGGATTTAAAACTCTCGAATTGACTCAGTGTGTCGAGACTTCAGTAGTCTCGATCAAAGACCAGCAGCAAGCTTTGCAGGCGGTCCTTGAGGAATCGGAGTCAGATACATCTGAGAATACCGCTGTCATGGATACTCAGCTGAGCGCTGCCAACCCCGAAGAGCGCCTCTCCCTCACCGTGTCCAAATCCGACTTTATGGCCATGCGCATCATCGGACAATTCAACCTCGGGTTCATTCTTGCTGTGCGGCCACCCACTCGCACATGCCCTACTCACGACTTGTTTATCATCGATCAACATGCGTCGGATGAAAAATACAACTTCGAGCGCTTCACTGCGTCCACGATCCTCGTTCCTCAACGCCTCGTGCATCCGCGTCCTCTCGAACTCACGGCCATTGAAGAGGAGATTATCTTAAATAGTAAAGATTCTCTGACGGCGAATGGATTTATTGTGAGTATGGACATATCTGGCGCCTCTCCCGTCGGTTCTCGCGCGCGTCTCCTCTCCCTCCCCATGAGCAAAGAAGTCACCTTCACGCCCACAGACCTCGAAGAGTTACTAGCTCTACTCGCCGAAAACCCCCCGTCCTATTCGCCCTGCCATGAATCTCACATCCCCCGCCCTAGCAAAGTCAGGAAATTGCTCGCTAGCAGAGCATGCCGGAGCTCGGTCATGGTGGGCAAGACGATGAAGGAGAGGGATATGGAGAGGGTGGTCCGGCATATGGGGGAGATGAGTAAGCCGTGGAGTTGTCCGCATGGGAGACCGACTATGAGACACCTATTTGGATTGGAGGGGTGGAGGGGTTGGAAAGAGGGTATGGGATTGGGGGACGAGAGGAGTGAAGGGGACGAGGGGGTGGAGAGGACGGATTGGGGGGGTTGGTTAAATAAAAGGGAGGGGGGAAGGAAAAGGGAAACGAGAGGAGGCGCGTGTGAGGGGTTGGGTGGTGTTGGTAATAGCGTAGGGGTTTAACGGCTTTTTCTGTAATTGATGCGCGGTTTTGCGGAAGGCTGTTGTAATTATATTGTTTCCATTTCTACTTTAGAACCGGTACGAAAGTAGATCTGGATTGGGTTATATCATTACTATTCACTTCCTGTCCATGTGCCATGACTGCACTGTAGTATGTCGAATCGAAATCAATCATAAGGCTCTAACCATCCATACCAGTTCTGTATTCTATTGTTTCTTCTTTACTCCACCATGTAGAACTGATAGAAAACAGCCTGGATTGGTTGGATCATCACTATCCACTCTCCCATCCGTATACCACTCATATAATGCTAATACATCTTACTCGCGCATATCGTTATACCCCTAATTGACCACACACCAACTCCAAAAAATTTCCTTCGCTATCCAGCAATCCCATAGATATGGGATTTATGTAGGGACATGCTGGAACGTGAGCTGCAGTGGTTAGAGAGGGGTGTGGGTATGCATGGAGCATGACCTCGAGACGTGAATGGAAGAAGATTAGGGTCGAGACGGTTGGAGTGGTATGATGGTGTGGAGGAGGTAACGGATAATAGGAGCGAGGGGGTATTGACTACAGGGGGTATGGGAGGGGAGAGAGCGCTGGAAGGGGTGGGGTTCGGCTTACGGTTGTTGATATGCTAGCGATGGAGTCTCGAGTTAGTATGATCAAGGCAGTTGGGGGTAAAGAGAAGAATATAGAGGGAGTTGAAGAGAAATGGAAACAGTGAAGGAAGATAAAGAAAAGAAAAGCAGTGGGGAGGAGGAGGAGGAGGATCGTCAGTAAGGTGCGCGGGATGAATATGTACCGACGGTGATGTATAAGAGAAGGGAACGGAGTCACATGTTGCGTAAGGATATAGAGCAGATTAGGCAGTACGACTTGGGCACATCACGTCTTCATCACGGTACCTCACCCGTTTCAGTCGAACCCGAGAAACATTTGCATTTTTTCTTCCAGTAATCCCCTAAATCCTATATAGAGGAAAAGGAACACAGTAGCATTACCAAGGCACTATCATTTGAAGTTTGACCACGTAGAGGTCAAAGCAGAAAGAGCGAGTACCAGAATGACTCATCCTCAAGTCCTCGACGCTTTCCATCCTACATGCGCTCACAGAAAACGCTGCTGATCTTTCGCTCAAATTCCACACCCAAGTAGTAGTAGGCCACAGGATGGCTCTTATTGCCAACCAGAATCATCTTGTCGTTACAATGGTTATCGCTGTATCACCAACCGTCAGTAATGAGTTCCTCATCTCCAAAAGTAACGAAACCGGCCGTCAAGGGTGGCTATGGTTGTTACTTACACATAGAACTTGCACCTGAATCCCGGCTCCACGACTAAAGACTTGATCGCATCGTCCCAGTTGCCGAAGAAGTTGGCCATGTCCTGACAGTAGGCGTTGCCGGGAATAGCAAGGACGTCTCCGGGGTTCTGGCCGTTCCCGTACTCAGACTTGTAGACGGTAGCGCCGCGGCCGTCGAGAATGGGATTGTACTAACAGTCACACAGTAAGTCTCATGAATTCTCAGACAAATACCTCATCGAGTAAACTTTACGTCAGTCGTATCCACGCCGCCGTCAATGCCAACAACATCCCCATCGCGCTTGCCCACAGGGATATCAACAGGGACAAGGTATTTCGTGCGCATGCCCGTGACGATGTACTCGCCGGGGTCCAGAGTCTTATTGCCCACGAAAGCCGTCGAATCGGGGCCGCAGATGTAGGCGCGGATGCCATTCTCCATAAGCCTGGGAAGGGACCTGATGTTGATGGGGCCCATGGCGACGAGCGAGTAGATGCCCTTGGGGTTGACACAGACTTGGTCGCGGAAGAAGGCGCAAGGGACCTGGCGGGTGATTTCGATCGACGAGATAGACTTGTCGCTTTGATGTTGTTAGCCATGCGAAAACTTCCCCGAAACCTCCATTACGGTATGAAGAAAAACGGGCGGGTTAAGTTGAAGAAGGCGATTTGCGACGCCGTGTGGTCTGGTTGGCTTTGCAGTTGAAGCGCGTAGATGACTTACAGTTTCAGTTCGCCGGTGATAGATTCCTTGCACGTGTTGGGATTCGTCATCTCAAGCTGTGTGCAGTTTTCCGTCAAGGAAGAACCAGTGCATGCCCGGCCAACGATGTCAACAGGACCAGGACCCTGTGGCGGATTCTCGTCGCCGAGCAGTGGAAGGGCTGCTGCAAGAGTGCCTATGGCAGCGAGAACAAGAGTAAGGTGGCCGCGCATCTCGAGGGTTGCTGAACTCGTATGTGTAGAAAGCTTTGGGAAGCGATGCTGCGGTGCTGCGTGGTGAGAAGTTGTCGAGCGTGTGGGTGGTGAACGAGTGTAGGTGAGAAAGTTTTTTCTGTGTGGCTGCTGGCAGGTTTCAAGGTTCGGCGGTAGAAACTTCTCGACACGCTTCTATCGCGCTAGTAGGAGCTAGTTAAAGTTAGGTAAGCAAATATGAATTTGCGCGTCAAAGGCATCGATGTGAAGAAGTTCTCTTCCCCCGAATCCTTCACTTTACATACCGGTTTAGTAACCATAGGTTAGAGAAATAATCAGACGAATGAGCACAGAAAAGGGTTTTTTTGCCGGATCGACCTCTCACCTCTAGTGTCCCCTGTCAGGTGTGGATTGATTTAACTGACGCAACCGTGGGCCCAGTTCGCTTAGAATGGGGGAATGAACGAGGGGACATGGAAAAGTTGAACGCGGTCTTAAGTGTGTGATGTAGTTGATAGAGGTCAAAGACTATGAGCTACAGTGATTTAAATAGGACGATGCCTGCAGTTGCCAAGTTAGGAGCAGCCGGTCACGGCCACTGAAGCAGCAGTAGTGATTGCCTTACAAAGCAATGTGGCATCCCATTGCCGAAGTTGGAAGCGACCCAGAACCGTTTGCCTGAAGTGAAATACTCTACATGCCTTCTAAAGCTGGCCTCCCGCAAACCCCTCAAGTACGCAGACGTCACATCTAACTAACAAAACCTACAACCATTAGAAAAGATATTCTCCTCCCACTCCCAGCCTCGAGACAAAAGGAAAAGTCAACAAAAACATATGCCAGGGTGGAAAAGCGCTACCTCTCTTACTTACCCAGGGCTCCTCCAGAGTCCCGACGGAAAGCTCGCCCAGTAAGGTCAAAGACCGATGAGAATCATCTAACGCGCTCTCCCAGATTCTAACTCGTGGCTATACTAGAATCACTAGAAGGTTCACAGGTCACCTTTGGCCAAACCGTAGAGCCTGTACCGCCCGGCCACCACGATTCGAAAACCGCTGACGGAAGATTTCTTCAGACTGAGTTTATTAGTAGATCGGTCTTGCTTTGAGGGTTTCGATTGGCCCTAGCTCAGGGAAGCTGGAGTGGTCTCGATTTGCTCTGGTCTCTCTTACCTCCACTTCGTAATGAAATTCTAAGCCTTGGTCGAGCACCGGACCGATCTATGTCATCTTTATCTTGTAATGTATCCGAACCAAACAATCTTGAAAGATTTCGTCTCCATCTCTTTGGGTGCCCGCTGAGCCGTGTGGTATATGATGATCGGGCTACGCTGTCTACCGGAGAATCCAAGCTCTTCACCTCAGTACTGCACCCCCCCCCCCCCCCCATCTTCTGTCACATAATGGTTGTCGGGCCCAAGAGAGGATATAAATGGAAACTATGCTATTACACCATAATTCGAAGTACAGAGAAGGCCACGTCGCTTGAATATTTCCCGCTCTGTCCAGTATGGGATAAGTGCCAGACATTTCAAGCTAGTATTGCCAATTTTATTCATTGTTTTTGTCTCCGTTATCCGTACTACCCACTACCCAGACGCTGAATTTGGATTTGATATTTCCGGGACCTCCTCCCCGATTGCATAGTCGAAGAATATCCTACACCATACAGTCTGCAATTAGATGACGCACTATAGAACCCCTTATATTTCTCCTAAGACATGGATACTATAAAAGCTTTAGTTGAGAGCACGATATTTCCAGCTATAACACTTCCGGTATAATCCGACCCGCTGGGTGTACAGTTCGCTTTAAGAATTTCGGCGTACGCGATGTCAATTGTTCTACTGTCGCGCGCGCACGCACGCGCGCTTATGTCTTAATAGTCATCTCGATTTGGTAAGGGACGGCTGGCAAACGACCAGGTGGGATCCATACATTGTTGCCGTCGACGACTGTCAATATTGCTCCATAGTAGGTCTTTGATCATCAAACTACTGTTCTGAGCCACCGAAACTCCCCTACTTTGCGAGAGCGGAAAGCGCAGGGAGGATATCCGAAGAATAGTCCACTTTATTTTCTTGTATTCAGCCACAAATATCTGCCCAATTCTGGGCAAACTTATTTGCTACTTCAAGGAATCCCGTTGACAGGTAGCCACCCAATCCATCTCAATGTTTTTCACAGGGGAGAGGCCGTCCGATATGGCAAAAGCAAGTTTTCAAGTGTGAAACCTGCGTACAGATTGTTCAGCATTCAGAAGATGAGGCCTGGCTACAGCTCCAGTTGAGTTCTCGCCTGCAAAGTGTAAGACTTGGGGTGGGAATAGCCGCTCTTGGAGTACCATGCTCTTTGTAACAACGGATACCATCCAGGTGCAGGAAAAGATCCCTTGGCTGTCTCATGCATATATCCCGAGCCTCACTCCATGGGGCTGGAGCTATCCTCTCTTCTGCTCAAGTGTAACATCAACTGGAAGAGTCACTCGATGATGTGGCGGCAATAACAACGTAGGATAGACGGACGCCATTCGCCCCGCCTCATATTCCCAATCGATGGGATCGTTCTGGATGATAAACAGAGAGTTAATCCACAACCGCCGTAGCTTAAGACGGTGGACAAGGTTAATAGTGTTCTGCAACGTTTTCGGCATCCGAGTCCAGGTAATTTCTCCCTTGAACTGTTCCAACCTTTCAATAGTCGTTGAGGGTATTGGAAAATCCGGCCGCTGAGCTTCCCAGCAATGACTTAGGAACCAATATGGGCTTATCCTTTTTGACGTTCCGATATACGCACATTTGCTCCCAAAGGTGTTCCAACGCCGAGGACTCTAGTCGGAAACGGTTCTGGGAACCAGGCCCGCAACGTGTGTGAGATGCAGAGTGCAGTGCTGCGGCCATCAGAAGACGGATTCTAAACTGGCCTCAGGTGCTGTATGGCCGGGATATAAACTCTTTATTGGTCTCTCCCTATTATTTGCAGATGGTCATGAGAAGGCATCAACCACTTAGCAACCTCTAAGCTGTCCAGCCTCGGAGATGTCAATAACTCGACCTTTCATTTCAAGCCCCTGATAGCTATGAATGAGAATACAATTATACGTTTCGTGATCGAGCCTCCTCGCAGTCATCTCGTGCACATAAGTCAGTGGAGCCTTCAGCCTTTATCGGGCCATATACATTTCATAATGGCTCTCTGATGAACGCTACACAACGCGCATCCCGCATTTACTGAGCCCAATGAGCTCTGAGAAAGTGATCTTATGGGAACTGTAGGTTTCGTTTTCGAAATAACGTATATATCGAGAGTAAGATAGAATTGACGGAGGTGTCACGATCAAGTGACATCATTTCCGACCGCAAGGCATGATGCTAGTTCTGTCTCTGGGGAACTTGAACAGAGGATATATCAACAGGATGTGATGGAATGAAAATGAACGCAGTGCTTGACAGAAAAAAGCGGGTGGCAGTGGAAGAAAAATGAAGTTGAAGTGGAGAGAAGTATAAGCCTACGACACCGTAAGGCTAAGCTAGAAAAAGTTATATTTATTATAATGTGCCTGTCTACTTTTGGAGGGAGGGGTTGATTTCCGGATCAGGCAGGTGTGCTCTATATGTGTAGGTACTGTATGCACTGGCTCCCACTAAAGGGGAGACTGGGAGCTCTATGTCGTGGTACGGGCGGAAGTAAGCCTACACTTGCGTATAAACTTAGCACCTATACAATGCGCACCAACTTAAAGCCAGTGGCCAGTGGCCAGGGACCAGGAAAAGAGACGCAGCAAGGCATATGTCCGCAGAGCCGTCAGTAACAGAAACTCAGTGAAGCCTGTACAGAGGACGGTTTTGCATCGGGTTCACCCAGTAAAGCGATATAATAAACAACATCGAATATTTATGGTTGTTTTTTTCCTGCTCCCAATATGGTATCCCAATGAAGTGTAGATTATGCCTCATCTTCATCACCAACCACCAGACCCTCACGCACCATATTCTTTACAATCGGCCATGTAGCAACCGCATAATTGCTCGCCCTCCCCAGAATCTTCTTCGGAGTGATTTGCTCATTGTTCTTGCTCTGGCCAAACGCATGCAGCAGATACGTCGCCGAAAGGTCCATCTCCCAGTCTGCTTTCCGCTTTTTATCTTCTTCCATACTATCATATATGGCCAGAGGGTCTTTCACTGAGCCCGCCACCTCAGCCCGCGGTTCCGAGGAAGGATTCTGATGTGACTGGAACAGAGCAGCTTGAGAGGGAAGCGACCACCGCGTTGGAGCGAAAGCATGCCGGTCACATATCAATACCTCATTGGGGACCCCCACAAGACGATCGACCACCGTCGTCGCAAGGATAATGTTGGATTCCCACCGACCGTCGAATGCGGCGGCCTGGTCTCGTACCATCAATCTGGCGACAGCGCTGTTGGGCTTGGCCATAAAGACGCCGTTGTTGATTTTGTTCATTACAGCACCGTTGACCTCGCCTTCTCCAGCTTGTCGTCCGGCGATGAAGGAGAAGCCGGCGTTTAGAAGCGGGTGAAGGGGCCGGAGGGGGACGACATCGAAGTCCATGTATATGCCTCCGGCCTTGGCTATTTCCTCCCATCGTATGAAGTCGGACTTGTGTTGGGTGGCTTTGATGGGGACTGTGAGATTTGGACCAGCGAATTGGGGGACGGTGACTGGATTCCAGTGAACGATGCCGGGAAAGGAAGTGAGAAGTTTGCGTGTCCATATGTTGCCGTCATTGGCGGCTTCGGCGATTTCTATATCGCTGTAATCGGTGTGGATGAGGATGCGCTTCGGAGAAAGATACAAGACCGATGCATACACGCTGAGGAATTCGGCGAAGTGAAAGTGAATGGTTGAGTGGTCATTTTGTTTGATGTAGACGTAGTGAACGATGCTAGGAATGGCTCCGTGTAGGGAGATGCGGCCAGAATATTGCCAGGAAGATGTAAACGGATAAAGGAGGAGAGCAAGCCCTATGATAATAGCGACAAGAAAGACCAGTTTGATATAGACTCGCGACGGGGAAGAGTATGGTATTTTGGTCAGAGGCATATAGCCATTCTTGCGGAACGGATTAAGGGGATCGAACATGGCAAGACTAGCATTGAGAAGATTACAACAAAAGGAAAGCAAAGAGAGACGAGAGATAAAATGGATGGGAAAGGTTTGTACCTCAATCAGGGGGGCAAGATTTTATGGTTATCAAGTGGCTGAACGCCATGTGGTCTTTCCGCAAGCCACAAACACCCATACGTGGAACGATGCAGCTTCAAAAAAGTGAATCCCAGAGCACCATCTCAGTTGTGGCGAAAAATTGAAGAAAATATGGGTAAAAGATATAGCGTGCTTCACCACCGACTCGATCAGTAGAATACCAAAACACGCGTCAACGAAACCTCAACGCGATGCGTCACCACAACGCTCCTCAATCATCTCAAAATCCTCAGTGTATCAATATCTACCGTATTACTAATTTAACGGAGCTGTCTCATACAACGAACCTGAAGCCAATGGCAAAATACTTACCAAAATTGAAGAGGCCGCGATAATCGAATGTATACTAGATTTAGAATCAAAAAGGAGTTCCGCCGACGAAGGTTATACTACGAGCAATGGCCAATAAACTGCTGGAGGAGCGGGAGGGAAGCGAAGTGGGCAAGGACTGGCCAGATCGATCTATTAATCGTGAGGAGAGATTAAAATGTGCTGAACTAGTGCATACGAACGCCAGCGAGCCTTAAACGAGGATCCAGCAGCTATCAGTTCATGGTTTAACCTTATTCGCTCTGTAAAGGAGAAGTACGACATCCAGGACGTAGACACATACATACTTCATGAAGGGTGTAATAACCTCTCAGCTAGTTATTACAGGCTCCAAGAGGCGTGGGAAACGGAAGGCTATTCAGCCAGGTAATCGTGAGTGTACTGGTGTCAACGCGATTAAACGCGAGCGGGTGGGCGATCCCCACCCTTCACGGTCTCGCCGACAAGAACCACATTAATATATGGGACGAGAACCCTCTGGTATGGAGGGCTAGATTGTTGCTGTCAGCGTCAACGGTTGGATAAAAAATGAGCTTGGAGTCGCGCGGCCAAAGCACTTCAAAGCGTTCTCAAAGCTGCGCGTACTAGAGAGGGGTGCATACAGTACCTACCGACTGCTCATAATCGATGGCCTGCACCAGAAGGCCACCCGAGGGGGAAACTAGAACACCTAGCAACCTACGGGAGACGGAGGCCCAAACAATGGGTAATTCGCGAGTGCGTAAGGAAGATATTGTAACTCTTCACCAAGAGAAGGTGCTTGGATCGCTGCAATCACTCCTAAAAGGCGCGTCGGTGATAGTACACTCTGCCGCGTATTTAAAATACGCGACAAACTGTCTGCCCTCCAAAAGGCTGCTCAAGCCGTAAATAAAAAGCAACATCGCAAAAGAAAGTACATACAGAATCAGGGTATGTTAACAATAGGGGACGACAGTCAGGTGGCTAATCCTGAGGGTGCTGGGGGAGGGGAGGGGAGGGCGGTAGAGGGCGGCAAGCAGCCTACTAAGAAGGCTTTGTACAGAGGATAGTCCGAGGGCTCAAAGGCGCTGTGCGAACTGCGGCAAGACTGGGTATAATAAAACGACATGTACAGAAGAGGTAATAAATACTAAGTAGCTTAGAAAATTACTTGCTTTTGTCTAATACTATTGCGTTATGTTGAGCAATTAGAGACGGAAATGCAGTATTGGTGTTCTGCTGATCGGTTCGGTGGTGAATCACGTTATCGTATAGCCTTTAGGAAGAGCGCTCTTACGCTCTTACGCTCTTACGCTCTTTACTGTGGGAAATTGACATTTGAACGTGGAGATATCTCAAATCTATGATCCTTTTTTTCGTAAGAGCTTTTGGCGTTCGAAGTGATTCTTTACCTTTATATTAAGGTTTAAACTGAACAGATGACTGGACTGCGATGATATACCAACTCCAAATTCCACTTGTTATCATTATAATTCAATTTAACGTGCTACCTGGCTCCCAATTAGGTCTATGAACATGTAATATCAATGCTTAGGTCAGAGTAAACCTGACTCTAGAGGGAAATCTCTCTAGAGTCTAAAATCTTTGCCATTTCTTCACTCTAAACTATTCTAATATAACTATGGTAAATTGTTTCACCAGCTAATAGTTGATATTCCCTATCGGCCAGTGCTGCCATTCAGGCAACAGAGAGGTTATTATGACATAGCCTGGGTTAGTTGGAAGGGGGCCCAGTCCCCTGTATTCTCTTTTGCAATAGCCCTTGCAACTTGGAAGTGTTCAAGTACGTTTGTTCTAGGAGCCATTGCACAGCTGCTCTTGCCATTCTCTTCTCCTTCAACATCTCCGGAAGCTCTGTAGTGCCTGTTTTTAAAAGAAGATTCGCACATGGTTAGATATAGTTGGGTTAGAACGCCAGAATATGTTGGAGTGTTTGCCTCCAGTCCCATTACACAGCCTGGAGTGATTCCCGGAACTTCAATCCTCGCCAGCCAGTTATTTAGTCCAAGGACTTCAGTACGAAGTAGAAAGACTGCAGTTGCTTCATGTTTAGGAAGGCCGTCATAGAGGTGAAACGGTTGGCTTTCCCATCCTCTCGACCAGGTGGCTGCATTCCAGTCAGCTTTATTGGTTCCTGCTGCCACTTCTCTTTCTATGTCGCCATCGCTGCCTTATTGATGGCTACGTGTTTACGGTAGTCCTAGACTGTTCTGCCTTGCCTTGACCTAGAGCCAGCTCTTTTTACAACTTCATATTATTCAACTGCCTCTTATGCTCTAGATTGAAGCTGATCGATTCTAGTGGAGGGTTGTATTCAATCCGGCGGGTAGGATTTTCCCTTCCGCAGCTTTCCAATTCGCCTAGCTGCTATCTAAATCTTTTCGATATTCTCCTTGATTTCCTTTGTGACCGGGTGGTTTGCAGTCACTGCTGCCCTTTTTGTTGCCAGTGATTCCAGATATAGATCAATTGACATCGTCCCACTTTCCTTCTCTCTCGGTGCTGTAGGGGTCCTCTTGTATGCTCCAAGCACCTTTCGAAGGCGTTTATTTTGGAGTATCCACAGCTGGGCAGTTTTAGATAGGGCAATTGCTGAACTGCCCACTTGAGCAGCTTAGCCAGGATACATATATATTATAGAGTTATAAAGAAATAATATACAGCCAGGGTCGGAAGTGACTTGTATACCCAAGTCCCCTTACTACAGTTTTCCCTTTCCCGGGCAGAAATTCCATAATGAGCTTGTGCCCAGCAAGCCCACTATCCGTGTGTACCTAATTTACTCCTTAAGCCTATCGCAGTAGCACTGCCATGCACGCTCTTGATAGACCGACACGCGCACCCGTCCTTTCAGGCCATATAGACAGCGTTGTCAACAAGGGGCTGATTCTCCTCCCAATACATCTCCCACCACGTGCAGTTGCCACCAGCCCTTCGCCACAACTCATAAAGAGCTGTCTCTACGCAAGGGGGTAGGCGAGTCTACCAAGGGTCCTCTCTACGCGTGCCCAAATAGCATAGAGTGAGTGCCTTGGAGTCGTCCATCGACCATCGCTGCCATCCAAGTTCCAGTAAAGATGTCTTTGCAAAAAAGAAAAGGAATTTTGAAAGAAATTTTGCTTGTCTATCTACGAAAAATATATATAGGGAGAAGAGTATGGCCAAATTTCCATGTTTGGTCAGGATTCGGTGATGTGTTTGTGCTTGGCGGGAAGGAATCGCGATGTTGTCACGCCAAGACGGTATCCGCGGTGACCAACCAGATCAGCTAGCGGCATCAACACACACAGGGCTGTCTTCTGTCTCATCAGCGGTCGGACCTCCAGATATCAACACCAACCCCAACCGCAAAGTGTTGACCCCATGTTCTGCCCTCGCACCACAAACTCCGCAATAACATCCACATCATGGAGGAGCAAGCCGCTACCCTCCTCGTTGCCCTGAAGAAGCCTTCCGCGGCCGTCGACACCAAACTACAACTGTTCAACAACCTCAAGTCCAACATCAAGCATCTGAGGGTACCTGAATCGTCTCAAGCGCCTATATTCGAATGCATCAAGCTCGCAATCAGCGCGAATACGTCCGCCGCCTTGGTTTCGACCGGATTCTCCACGCTGGGGCATTTCATCAAGCGCCTGGTGCTCCAAAACCAAACTGCCATCATCACACACCAGTCCCACAAACTCCTCGCCATTCTGTTAGACAGGCTGGGAGATGCCCGTGAGAGCCATCGGAATGCTGCGTCGCAGCTGCTTTCAGACATCTGGCCGCTCTGTCATGCCGAGGTGGAAGCACTGATACGAGACAGTGCGATGAAGGGCACCAATCCACGAGCGAAGGAAATGTCTATGTTATGGCTTGTAAAGGTGTGTACCGCTCATGTGGCGAAGATGACCACATTTCTAATGTTCGCCCCAGATGCACAAGAACGAAGGCCTTCCCTTTCGCAGCTTCGTCCCTCTCTTGATGGCCAACCTCGAAGACGCTGATCCTGCAGTACGAGAGACTGCGAAAACCGCTGTTGTTGAGCTCTTCAGGTATGTCCTAGCAATCCCGCTCGGAACGCCAGTGCGAAAACTAAATTGGGCTTTAGCAATGCTCCAGAACATGCAAAGGCCGATCTGAAAAAGCAACTCTCCTCTTTCAACGTCCGTAAAACCATTGCCGCCTACATTACCTCGCACCTCAGCGGCTCAGCCCCTATGGAAGGGGATATGCCTCCACCAGAGAGACCTCTCCCTGTTACAAGGGCTGCGACTCTTCAACCTGATGTCGGATTTGCGGACAGCATGCTGTCTGAGCAGCCACCTCCTCCCGAAGTCGTGCCAATGGACCCTATCCACGTGTACACACAACGGGAATTGGATGAGATATTCCGTAACATGGCACCGTGTTTCGAGGGCAAAGAGACCGAGGGAAATTGGTTGGCCCGAGACAAAAATACACTCAAACTCCGTCGGATCACCAAAGGAAATGCACCGACAGAGTTCCATGGCGCCTTCATCGCTGGTATCAAATCCCTCTTAGATGGAATCCTGAAGGTTGCAAACTCTCTTCGGACGACCATGTCTTCGAACGGCTGCCAGCTGATTCAAGAGCTTGCCAAAACTCTGGGCCCTGCTATGGATCCTTGGGTGGAAATCCTGCTCCAGAGTTTCATCAAGATGTGCGGGGCGACCAAGAACATAGCCGCCCAGAACGGAAACACCACTGTCGACATAATCGTGTCCAATGTTTCGTATAATAACAGGATTATGCAACATGTTTCCTTGGCATCCCAGGACAAGAATGTTCAACCTCGTATATTCTCGGCTGCCTGGGTCAAAACCTTGATACTGAAGCACAAATCGGCAATTGAGCACTCTGGGGGCCTTGATGTGCTTGACAAAGCGATGCAGAAGGGCCTTGTAGATGCCAATCCTAAAGTTCGCGAGGCATATAGGAATACGTATTGGACATTCGCACTTGTATGGCCGCAAAAAGCCGAAGCAGTCCTTAACACACTTGACCCTCGAAACCGGAAGGCGCTTGACAATGATCCTAATAACCCAAACGCTTCCCTGGCATCGTCTCAAGCAAGCGCTTCATCTTTCTCGAAATCAGTCGGGCCAAGTGGTGGAGCCGCTGCTCGAATGGCGCTAAAGGAGAAGATCGCCGAGCAAAGGAGGGCAAGGCTGGCCGCTACCAAAGGCGTACCGGAGCGTCCCAACTCGGCTCAGGCAGCCTATACCCCTGCGAAGTCACAATCATCAAAGTCTTTGGGAGGAAGGACTACATCTACTACGTCTATAGCATCCTCTACTGCTCGTCCACCATCGGCCATGTCCGGTAATTCCACCAAATCAGCCCTGTCGACCTCGGGGAATGGAACTGGTTCCCTCATGGCAGGAACTGTTCGACGACCGATCCGTCCTAGGCCGGAGTTGACGAGACCAGCCACAGCGGATCCCTATGCAAGCCGGCGGGCTGGAGGTAAAACTCCCAACATGACCCCAGAGAAGACTCCGGTAAGGGAGACCGTGAAGAAATCGGCTGCCACAAAGAGTACAATACGCCCACGGGCCCAGACCCAGCAGAGTCCGAATGTGAGCCCTATCCGGAACAAGACCAAAGCAGATCCGATTTTGATCCATCGCAAGACGCCTAGTATCTCTTCTCGCCAATCCAGCCCTGCGCTCAGCCCTTCCAAAAATGAGGACTTGACAATCCTAGCGCCGTTTGGAAAATTACAGCGTACTCAGGAGCAGGCGGCGATTCCTTTCCGAGCAAGACCTGGTTTGCAAAGCGCAGCTTCCGTCGATAGCGCGATGCTGGATCAAGGGGATGAGGATGGATTCACAATGGTTATCCCAAACCTTGCGCACCCTCTAACTCAAGCAGCACAGAGTAGTCCACCCAAGGCGGCTATGTCGAACCGACTAGAGATTGGGAGCCCGCGGTCCTTACGGAGCCCTCGCTCAGCGGCTGAGATAAGCAGTGATATTAGGCTTGGCGTTACGCGGAGTCCTCGTATGCGATCTCCAGAGCACCGGGCTGAAGCGCCGGAAGCAGTCCAAGTTTATGAGGATCCGTACATTGTTGGTGAACCCGGCGTTTCATCTCCAAATGTTGTGAAACCTGTCCTTGAAGAGCTCCCACTTAACAAGAAGAGCGTCGAGCGCAGGCAGAGCAACGATAGCGGAATCAACACAATTATCGGTGATGGTTCCACACCACGAAGCAGGGGTCACCTGAAGACGACCAGTACCGGAAGTGTGATCCAAACCGATAACAATGAGCAGCCTAGAGCTGAGGTCCTCAAGAACCGACAATTGCTCACGAGCGGAATCAACAAGATCCGGAATCGAACGGTCGACGCTCATATGTTCCGCCGGTTACAAGACATGATCAAGTCGAACCAAGAGATCTGGGGCACCGACAATGAGAAATTTGGGGAACTGCTTCTAGCATCCCTTGACTACCTCCAAGCACCCACAGAGTCACTCAAGCTACCACCCATGAAGGCCGCCAACCTCAAAGTCCAGGTTCTTGCCACCGTCCGCGCCATGCTAGCCCTGTACCGCCGCGAGACGGCAAAATACTTCTCTCGCGTCCTATGCGCCGTCCTCCAAACCAAAGCCCAATACGAAAACACATCGCACATCGCCTCCGATCTCGAAGCCACGGCCGACGAGATCACGCGCTACGGCCAAACTTCCGACTGCCTCAACGCCGTCCTCGACCTCATCGAATCCTCCCTCACACCCACACCCACACCCACCACCACCACCATCTCCTCCTCCTCGCCATCGTCTTCCACGTCCTCGGACTCCCTCGCCGTTTCTACAGCGCCTGTCCGCACAACTACTATGGCGCTTGCTACGCTGGCGAATTTACTGCGGATGAGTAGTGAGAAGGGGACGGAGTTGACAAGTGAACAGACGCGGAGGCTGGGGAGGTGTGCGGTGAGGTTTCTGGATGATGTGGAGGCGGACGTTAGGAAAGCGGATGTGGGGTTATGTGTTGCTTTGCATGAGAAGATTGGAGGGAGGGGAGGGGAGAATGGGGAGGGAAAGGACGGGTTTTGGAAGGCGGTGGCGGGGGCAAGGGAACAGCATTTGAATCTTATTACGTATTTTCTTGCGAAGAGGGGGATGGCTTAGGGAAAGGAATTGGGAAGAAGTGTGCCAGTGAGCTTTGAGGAATTGGTGGGGAATGGAGGAGGTTCTCCCATGGTTGAGGTAGGTACGGTTATACCCTAACGGCCTGGAGTTTGGAATCTTGATATC
Organism: Delitschia confertaspora ATCC 74209; assembly: GCA_010093945.1. Classification (NCBI taxonomy): domain Eukaryota; kingdom Fungi; phylum Ascomycota; class Dothideomycetes; order Pleosporales; family Delitschiaceae; genus Delitschia; species Delitschia confertaspora. The sequence continues at coordinate 59,690 of ML993850.1, forward strand.
CACTAGAGGGCAATCTGGCAGCTTCTCTGGTCGGAGTTGTTGGGGTACTGGATCTCTTGTCTATTCAGGGGCTAGGTCTTGGCGTTCGAGGCGTCATGGAAAAGCAATTGGTTGTATGTTGGATTGGCTGGTAGACAATTCACCGTCTCTCTTCTTTTCACTTATTCTTTTAGCTGTCATTCTGTAGGGATATTCTTTGCCTTTAGTATATGGTCTAATATATTTATAAAAAGTTTTAAGAACTCGCCCCGTTGAATGCCTACCTAGTAAAATATCAGTGTTGACAAGCGTAGAGGGAAGTACTAGTCTGTAAACGTAGCTAGATACTAGATAGGAGAATAGCCCATGTCCAAATCTAGTCCTTTTTCCTTACCTCCGTAGAACCTCTCGGCTCTTTAGGTGGAAATCACATATAAGATGAAGATTTCTAGCGTGCTAGGTAAAATTCACACTTTATGGCTTAGCTTCAACGGAGGTAATAGACCCCTTCCCCACTGAGCTAATTATGTAGAGCGCACTTGAAGCGGTTGAGGTATATCGGTGTACTCGTTTGAAACGTGCCTGCTTTAGGAGATTTCCTTGGCTTCCACTTTACTCACCCTTACGAAACATGAAGATCAAAAGAGACAAGGAGGAGAGAAGTGGAACCCACTAGAGAGAGAGAAAAAGAGAGAAAAAGAGAGAAAAAGAGAGAGAGAAAAAGAGAGAGAGAAAAAGAGAGAGAGAAAAAGAGAGAGAGAGATCGGGGCGACAAGAGAAGGTCTAGAGAAAAAAAAAGAGAAACAGAATAGGATAGAAAATGGAAACAAGAAAACAGAATATGAGACTTGAGGGTTACAAGGTTCCCTGTACAGCTATACAAATCACCCCTAGGAAGTCCCTGAAGCCCCTTATCATCCATCCATCCATCCATCCATCCATCCATCCATCCATCCATCTATCCACCTCTTTCTCTCCTCTCTTTCTCTCTTTCTCTCTTCCTCTCTTCCTCTCTCCCTCTCTCCCTCTCTCCCGCTCTACCCAGTTCTCCACATTCCTTGCCTTCCCCCGATATCCCATATCACGTCCCTAAGTCATTCATCTCTAGCCTCCTACTTCAAAGCATCAGCTTTACACTAAAAAACAAACTCCTGCCCTGTATCACACTTTAGGTTCCTATAGACACTTCAGATCATAGGCTAATCGGGTTAGAAAACTTACCCCTCACGGTACAATGAAGCGTATTATTCATAATGCGGCAAAATGCGGTAGAAAGGAAGAGCAAAGGAGGAGGCGTAGAAGGGCAAAAGTCGTTCCAGCTTGGAATGAGAAATAGTAGTATAGTACATACTAGAGGGTAAGGTAAGGGGGGTAAGAAGTCGGAATGTAAGGTTGCAGTATCTTCACAAACGTCCCTTCCACTCACAGCGATTGCTCTGGTCAAGCCAAAGGCTGCAGTCAGGGACGGTTTCTGCAAAAGTACATCGAGTTCCAGCATCCACTGCATTACATCACATAAACTTCAGCACGACCTTCATAAAAGACTATTCATCTGTTGATACCCTACCCTCATCCGCCTCTCATCCATAACCATAACCCATCATCGCCCTCTACCCATCTACCAAACGTATAGTACCCTAGGCCCAAACTAGACTGAAGGGTACCTAAATAACTCGCATGGTCTCGCCAGACCTGGTATTGATAGAGAGGAGAGGAAAAAAGAACAAAAAACTACACACAACTCGCATTCGACTCGCACTCGACTCGCTTGCCCTACCGTCGACCCCTCTCACCGCAAAACCAAAAAAGCAGAATCACAAAAAACCAAGCAGCAAATTGGTATATTTCTTTTTGCGCCATGGGAATCATCTCTCTCGAAACGCCCTAACTGATCAAAGAAAAAACCCATACCAGAAAACAAGATAACCAGAGACAGAGAGAAAAGCAGAGCCACAGAACTGCACAAAAAGATAGAGGGAATCCGAATACAAAAAAACAGCAACCAACCGGAAGGCTTTTGTCAATTCGCCATATTGGGGTATAATTCTTTTGTTCTTCGTCGCGTTAACCGGAAGGGGGTATTTGTTATCGTCATAGAAACCGGTGTGAGATAAGTGTTGTGTAGAAATCATATATCTTGTTTTTAACGGGGGGGCCCAATAGGGGCCGGGTATCCTGATGCAGAATGGGAAGTACTGGGACGACCGCTGTCCACGGAAGCCCGCGGATCGAACCTGGGAGTGACATCGCCAGGCGCCGCTGAAGTGGAACCTAAGGAAAACTTATCGTAACGCGAGGTTGGTCCGTGAGACCAGCCATTGGTGGGGTGGTGTTCGTCCTCCGCAAGGTTGATGCCGCTGTCATTCCAAGGGTTACGGTAGCCGCTTCCCTGGGACTCGAGGCTGACAAGCGAAGCCTTGGAGGCATTGCTGGATGCATGCTTGAAGAGGGATCCAGGAGAGTTGGAGCCATTCTTGCGCCCATTGAAGATGGAAGTGAACGAGGACATACTGCCTGGTTTACGGAGCCGGTCAAACATACCAGGGCGCTCTGTCACCTCATCACCGCCAAAGGCCGAGCGTGTAGGCGAGTCAGTGGAGTCAACAGGTGGTTCTGCACGTTGAAGCAACTTGGACTCGAAGAAGGGGAGCGATTCTTCAAAAGAATCCGACTTCGGACGGGGAATGTTACCGCGGATAGCGTTGGCATCCAATCCATGCATGACCAAGTGAGTGACCAAGAAGTCGATGGCATCCTTGAGGCCTCCGGCGTTGTTCCGAGTGAAGAGCAACTGAAGAGACTCGATGCGCTGTTCTTTACCATCAATCGTCTCATTATGCGGCTCCCTCAGCTGCACCCGAACGACGTGTTGAGTAGTAAGCTTATCGAGTACGTCGCGCTTGAACTCTTGCGAACGCATGTATTCACCAAGCTCGGGGGAGGCCGGGAAAGACACGTCATGAGACTGTGGCACCATGCCCAAGAATTCATCAACTGCGTTGGGGACTTGCCATTCGGGACCGGTGACCATGACAATGTCGCTGGCTTCTTCCGTGTGGGGAAAGTCGATCTTGCAGTTGTATTTCTTTTCCAGCACCTCAATTTCGTCCATGCGGTTGATGAGCGCGCGGTGGTACAAGCGGTTGATCGGAACCTTCTCTTGGACAAACTCAGCATCCGCCTTCTCTACCATGTCCATGATCTCTTGCTTGACCTGGTCCAAGGCCGCAGCATTACGAGCAGGCGTGCGGCAAATGACATTGTCGACCTTGATGTCGTCCTCGTCTTTTCCATAGCCACCGCGATCCATTGCGTTGGAGAACTTGACAAAAACGGAATACTTCTTCATGATTCGCTGAATGTGCTGTCCTCCAATGCCAATGATACGTTTGTGGTATTGGTCAGGCACATGGAACGAAATGGAGGCGGGCATCTCCTGCTCGACAAGTTCGAGACCAGTCTTGGTGGCTTCATACTGGGCGCCCCGGATGACAATATAGAAGTTGTACTCGTTGAACACGTCAAAGACAATCTGAACGTTGCTATGGCTCATGATCTTGTTGATCTTGCCGTTTTTCTTACCGCTGACGAACTCTTTATGTTCGTTTGCAAGTTCAATCTTGACGCTTATGCTATACTGCGACTTCTTGACGAACGGAATGTTATTGATGATCATCATAGCCGCCTTGACAGCGTCATCTGAGCCGAAGATGTGAAAGTTGAACTTCTCGAAGCTGACTTCCGCGCCAGAATTGATGCAAATGTCAGACAACATAGCCCGAACGTCCGACGGGGTCGGAGGACGTTGAAGAGGATCCGGATGTGTGACAAACCAGGAGGCACTGTAGAATTGCCCAGCCTAGTCTCAGTCAGCACCAGCCTCAACGATAAAGAAAGTATATGTAACCTACAAGGGCCATGATCTCACGCACGGTGCGCTCAACACTCAAGACATCGGTGCCTTGAACTCGAGGAGCGCCGTGCATGTTACCCACATGGGGGAAGAGGACGTATGAGCCATTGTTCTCGATGATCTTACGAACTTTGTCCAGACGCTCTAGCAGAATGCTATCAAGCTTCGTGTCAGTAATCACGATGGGCTTGACAAAGCACTTTGTGGCCATGACGAGGTCATGCAACTTCTGCTTCGCATGCATAATGTTTTCACGGGTTTCTCCGGTGATATAAACCAGGTCATTTGGTCTCCGTTGTGCGCCTGCAGGTGTATAGCCGAAGATGAATGGAAACGGGGGTGGAAAGTAAATGGCTGTCCCGGTGATAGATTCAATGTGCTTGATGTTCTTGCGACCGCGTCCGCTAATGATGGTGTGCATTGTGAGATCAAGCTTCATAGCATCCACTTCGCGATGAAGCTATTGAAAATTAGCATGGTGGCTTTATAGGAACCAAAAAAAGGGCCATGATACTGACAATCTGGTCAATCATGATCAGCACACGCGTTTTGGCGTGCTCCATGGTTTCCATATCCCCGTAGATTGCACAGCGTAGCCGAGAATCCGGAAGCCCATTGTCCAGGCTTCCTTTGAAGCTTGCCGTCTCAATATCCGGCTGCTTCGGCATCAGCACAAAGATGTCAGCTCTGGTGGTTTTTGCGATGAGATCTAGCTGATTCAGCACTTGGCCTTTCAGTGCCTGGGAGTTGGGTTCTATGATCATGTTCGAGTCGATATCGACAAACGAAGACCTCTGCAAGGAATGTCAGACTATGTGAGACAACGATTGGGAGGGATACATACCATTGCTATGGGGGTCGAGTTGAGGATCTGCGACCGCACCTGATTTACCAGCTCCAACTCGCCAGTGAGCACAACATTGGTAACCAGAGCCCGGAGGGGACCCCGCTGCAATCCGGGCAATGGCTTGGACTCTGCTGAAGTAACAGCGGCAGATACCGCTCCATGGCTGTCCTCACTGAGCTGCCGACATAACGTCCTAAGACTTTCGACATTCTGAGCATGAACGGGAAGCTTATGGGGGGGGAGGTTCAGGTCTGTCATCCCCTCCGGATGAGTCCACCTAGCTTTTGCTCCGGGACTCGCGTACATGATATCATCGACATCGGGACCAGCGAGATTCGAGGCGAAGGGCACGTTGAAAGAAAGATTGACCTGGGTGCCTGGCGGGATCACTGGCGGAGGCGGTGCGGGCGTCGTTGCCGGTCGTTTCATGGGCGGTGCGGACATATCGTGATTTGACCTCGAGAAGCCGAAGCCAGTCGAGGGCGTCATCTTCTCCCAGCCATGTCGGGTTGAGTTTGTAAAGTTAGTTATCTTGTGCATGATGGAGGGGGGAAAAGAGAGGGGGCCCTGGGGATGGAGTCGGGCGAGTTGTCGATGAAAGAGAGAGTGTGTGTTCGGTGAGGTTGAGAGAGAAGGTGAATGTTGGCTGGGCGTGGGTTCGTGCGGGTAGCGGGACGCAGCAAGGCTGAGTTGAAACGGATGCGTGAGCCAGTGACGAGCGAGTGCTGGCGGTTTGGCGTAGCGAACGGGCCCCTTTGCGGCTCGGGTGTCTGATGTGCGTCCTCAACGTACCTCATAGACGCAATCCTCAAAGACGGCTATATATCCTGAGAATAATGTTCCACGATGGTGTTGCTATGAGCATAATGGTAGTCTTATGATATATATTCACGGACAAAGGTCTAAAGTAGCCGGTCATGGAAATCACGGCAACGATAGACATTTCCGCAGACTCACCTCCACAGCAGCTGCAACTGTAGCCGCCACTTCGCTTCACCCCACGACGTATGGGACATTCCCCCCCCCCCCTTAAGAAACAGAACCAGTTAGAACACCAGGAATTGAAGCGCTCGATCTATAACCTGCATTCATTGCGCAACTACAGAGCTCTGTTTATTCTAGCTTGAAATGCAGACATGTCTACTTAACGACCGTCTCAAGTGTAAAGATCCTCTAATTGCAGTTTGTCTGATGGCCTGGCTCATGAACCCAATACAGTATCAGTTCAAAATAACTGGACAGACTGCATACATGCCGCATCTACTCACTTATATCTCCCGGAATAGGGTTAGAGTAGACAATAACTAATCCCTATTTGCCTTGATGATGTTTCTCACTTCTCCTTCCCCTCAATACGAGATACCTATCCCTAAACTGTGGAGGACTACGCATGAAAGAAGGGAGCACAGATCCCATGATGCAGAGGGGTCAAAGCCAACCGCCAACCTAACTGTGTTAGTGAGTAACGGTTCTAAATGAAGTAATGTCCAGAGAGAGACACCATGCACAAGGTTTCGAAACATCCTCTGCAACCGGCTGTTCCAAATACCGGTTCAAACACCGACTCGCTTGCGTGCATAATCGTAGAGTGTCATCTGTTTCTCTGACATCTGCCTACATAAGTATACGGTTTTTTTTACGCACCATGCGAAGTCTTTTCTCATACATGCTAGCTTTATCGAGTAATGCACTTTGAGGTGTCGTATGACGAACAAGCCACAAAGGCCGCCCGTAGACCGGTAATTGGCGCTGATCGTCTGCGGCTAACATACAGTAGTCTTGTCCATCTTCCCCTCATGGGGTTCTAGGCAATTCTTAGTAGTTCTATTACCAGGTGGTCTACCATGAATTCCACCGCGCTCTTCCTCCCACTTCAATCCACCACCCACTACCGTCACTTCGTCTTTCATCTTTAACCAACAGACAAGGCAATACCTGATAATCAAAAGTCAGAATATATTTATGTCACCGCTATCTGTTGATCTGAAGCACAACTATAGCCCTTAGTTAGAACCTTAGAGCGCGTATAAATTGCTATGTGACGTGGGGTAGGTATCCTTTGGCTTGAGATAGAGGTTACTATTCTGATATGGAAGTAAGAAATGTCAGGATTGTTCGATTCTCTGCTTAAATCATGACTATTTCATTCCTTATTAGACGGTTGCTGTGCTCTTTCTCCTATCCAGAACCTATACCGTACAACCCTTTGTCTATCGACGTGATATCGGAAAAGCCATAAGGCCCCATGTCCGTGAGGAAGAGAGCGTGAGAAGATTCTATGCCATAGACGACTGTAGTTAAGCAATCAATCAAAGCCAACTCCTCCAAGTTGGCCTGTTTTTTACTCCCACCATTGGCGACCACCTAATCCTACATCCCTCTCCCTAACCATCTCGTTTTTTTTATTCACACTGCCCAAGCGTTGGCCATACCCCCGATCGTCCACAATAGAAAGCGACCGGAGGCTCGGTGGCAAAGACAACTGTAAATAAGCAACTCGTTCAATGCCAACTCTTACAAGGCCAAGCCTGTCAATAACCATAACTCACCCGTCTTCCATTTCGCTCTCCGGTAAAAACTTCCCGTCCGCCCTCTGCTGGCCTTTCCACCACCTGCTCATCTGCATAGCGCCTGACTGGAGCTGGGGCAGCCATGGCATATCGACGATCATCATACGCATCATGCGGGATAATGCTGATCTCTCGATATCTCGGAGCTGGCACTCTTACAAAACCAGGCTGCACACTCTCATGGCGTAATGGCACATATTCACCGGCTGCTTCTCTCCGTACAACCTCTGGACGAACGCTGATTGCCCGAGAGGAAATATACTCACGAGGGGGGGCCATCTCTTCATACTGAATCATAGGTCGCCTCTCGGTAACTTCTCGTGCCGGGGCATAGTCGACGTCGACTGGACGAAGAGAATACTCCCTCTGCCGAGAAGGACGAGTTTCGACAATTTCAACATCCGATGATGGCTCAATGAATCGTCGTGGTGGCGGCGGAAGCATTCTTCGGACATTGTCTTCTTCGTAGACTTCGACACGAGCGGGGGCACGCATGGTAGGCTCACGGGTAAAAGCGCGCTCGTAATACTGCTCGGGTTCCACCCGTCGACTGGGTGGTGCAACTGATTCTCTCACGTCCTCCGTTCTGTAGTACTTATTGCCATACTGATCAACGACGATGCGTCGTGCTGGTGGTGCCATAAGCACAGGTGACTGGGCTCTCGGCAAATACTCTGGGGACCTCGACCGGTCTCGGATTATCCTGGGGGCCACCGAAAGGCGCCTTAAGGGTTCATGGTAAGGCAGCTGGGCAGGATGGTCAACGAAAGCATGAGACACCGCCCGCAGCTGCCGCGGTTCTACTGGCGAAAAGGCCATTGGTTCTGGAGAGAAGGGTCGTCGAGCATATTGAATACTTGCAACACGTCGGAGGTCTTGGTCATCGCGCTCAGGTCTGCGCTGTGGAACTACGCGAACGGTAGGCGACAAGGGTTCTTCGTTTGGACGATAGCCTCGAACAACTGCTCCCTGTTCTCTGTAGTAGGCTGGCTGCGGCCGAGCCTCTCGTGCTGAAACTATTTCAACGTCACCTGACCAAGGCTGAAGGGCTCTACGCTTACTAGGCTGTGGATCCGAGAAGCTTTGAAACGGAGGAGGCGAGAGCGGCTCCTCTTTGATATAGGGCTCGGGAGAGAGAGCAGGTACGCCCCGTGGAGTGCGTGTGTCCATTTCAAGCTGTGGATTGCGCGCCTCCATTTCAAGTCGCGGATTACGGGCGTCCATATCAAATCGTGAATTTCGCCCATCGATTTCAAGCCGTTTGAGGCGCTTTTTCTCTTGCCGTGCGGCTCTCCTCTCATCTTTCCTCTCCTCTAATGTACGTTTTCGTTTGTTGTTTCTGGGGTGCGGGAATGGTCCGACCGGGCTTTGTTGTCTGGAAGATCTTAACGGTGAATCAGCGCTGTTTCTGGCCATGTCCTTGTGGCGCGGCCGGAGCAACGGGCTAGCGGGCCTAGAGTGAGAGTTTATACTACTCAACGGAGAGCAGGAAATAGCCGAAGCGCGGGACTCCAGCAGAGAGGATTGATTGACAAGGTGAAGAGAGGGGAGGGGAAGAGAAACATTGGGTTCATACCCACTGATACCAAGCACTTCTCTACCGCGACGCCGCCCACGACCGTAATTGTTCTCCATTACAGGAACGTCGGCCGGAGGTGGCGAATAGTCTGACTCTTCTCGCACTTCCTGGGTTTTAGGAGATTCGTATATCTCGATCTCATCTGCAGGTTCGTATGGCTCTTCATCGACGTCAGCCATTACTGCGTCGACCTGTGGAGGTTGGACATCAGTGTGATGAGCAGGAGCGGCTGTTGTCAGTTGCGCTTCAATAGCGGAACGTTTTGCCTGCAACGCATCAGATTCAGCTGCATCAACGCCATTGGCGGCATTGTTTGAATCAACCTCCTCTGAAACCCAACTGTTTGCCTGGCTTGAATAATAGGAGTTTTCATCAAACGATTCAACTTCTTCGCTGTTATTAGAGGCGATGGGCAAGCTAGGGGCGGTTTGTAAGCCCGAGATAGGTTTTACCCGTGTTAGTGCTTTATTGAAGATAGCTTCCACATCGATGCGGCTTTCCTCTAGGGCAAGATCTTTGTTATCGCGATTTTGGTTCTTCTTATCCACCTGGTCCTTCAGCACCCGTTCTAATTGTTGTCGCTTGAGCTGCAGCTCAGCCCGAATGAGGTTGTCTGATTTGGTAAGCAACACAGGGTCGATTGCAGAGGACGCGGGCCTTGTCGGAAAGGTCCGCTGAGGTGTCGGATGTTGTGATGTGAAGTTACCATTAGAAGAAGACGGATAGGGTAGAGAGCTGTCCGGACGAGGAGGAAGGGGGTGCGATGAGCTGCCTCCAGTGGGTGTTCCATTAGTCGACGGCCTGCTGGGGAAAGTGGGCGTATTGTTCTGCGCAGGACGTGGTGCGACCTCTGCTAGCACTCGATCGGGTAGACGAATGCGCGGATGCTTCCCAGCATACACATCATCTCGAAGACGGAAGACTTTGTCGTAAAAGTCGTTGAGGTCATCTACACGACGCGTAGGCGGAGGCGCCATGGTGCTGTGGTTAGGATGAGGTGATACAGCGATGCCAGAAGACATTGCGATCAAAACAAACGACCCGACAAGTGTCTGGCCTACGCTGTGCTATGTGTGATGAAGAGGGCAAGTTGAAGGCTTGCCAAATTGCCAATGCAAACAATCAAGATCCAAGTACGACGGTACTAGAGCTAAATACGACAAGAACGAGCCATTGCGGCGAAAGGGTTTACAGTAGGAGAAAGAGAGGAGGGGATGGGGTTTGGAGAAGGAGAAAAGAGAGATGGTGGGAGAGCTGCAGCTCGAGATGTCGAGACGCGTGCCAAGAAGTCGGCCTAATCGGGTATGGACGATACCGATCACGTGCATCATGCTTCATCTCCACCCGCCACTGCTACCACCCATCGCACTATTGCTGATAGACCACAGTAGTTGGATACACGGCCGCTATATGACTTGACAGTACTATATAGGCATAGATCCCCTCCATCTTCTGTTCTTTCAGATTCCTTTCTAAATCCCGATTCCACTGCCCTCCTATTTTCTTCAAAATGGCAAATCAGGGCGAGAAGCCGGTGTTTTTCTTTGATATAGACAATTGCGTAAGTGTCCAAATATCCAGAATGCCATCTATTTGACTCATTCATTCCCAGCTGTATCCAAAAAGTCAGTCATGATATGCATGGCACTGTCTTCCTTGGCTGACTCATCGATCGCAGGCACGAAAGTCTCTCGTATGATGTGCGAGCTGATTGGTAGGTGATTTTTCTAAATAAAGGCTATGTCGCGGTGGGAGACCTCAGTTGAAGACCTCGGTTGGGTCGGTTGGAGTCAGTTGGAGACCTTGGTTGATGACTTCTTCAGACAAGTACTTCGAAACACATCTATCACTTTCCCAAGAAGATGCCAACCAGCTCCATCTCAAGTACTACAAAGAATACGGTCTAGCCATTGAAGGTCTTGTCCGTCATCACAAAGTCGATGCTCTAGACTACAACACGAAAGTAGACGACGCTTTACCCCTGGAAGATGTCATCAAACCGAACCCGACGCTGCGCAAACTACTCGAGGATATTGATAGGAGCAAAGTGCGGCTTTGGCTTTTCACTAACGCATATATCACCCATGGCAAGCGCGTAGTCAAACTACTTGGAGTCGATGATCAGTTTGAGGGGATCACGTACTGTGATTACGGTTCAGAGAAGTTCTTTTGCAAGCCGCATACAGAGATGTTTGAGAAGGCTATGAAGGAGGCTGGTGTGGAATCAGTGAAGAATTGTTACTTCGTAGGTCAGTATATCACCACTTTCATCTACCCTTTTTCACTTTACTTCATGCTAATTCGCTTTCAGACGATTCTCATCTCAACTGTAAAGCTGCGCACGCATTGGGATGGACCACTGCTCATCTTCTGGATCCGCGAGATCCGGACCCAGAACATAAAGCAAGCCAGTATCAAATCAGGAGTCTGGAAGAGCTGCGTGAGATCTTTCCGCAATTCTTCAAATCGTCTTCTTAGAAGAATGGTGCAGCATGGTTAGATCTGGCTGATACCCTGATAGAAATTACTAGACTTATCGAGTGAATAGATCCATGTCATACAATTTTCTCTGCCATGTAACCGCATGTTAGAACTCTTTATGATTGCACACCTTTATGTAAACCCGAGGCCTTGATCAATATCAAAGTTTCCTTGGCATTTCCCATTGGGGGAATGGTATTATCGATAAGGAAACTCATCTCTCCACCAATATGCAAGGCAACCACGCCTTCATTTCTCAAAATCCTAACTGTGTCCTTTTCTTTAGATCCTTTTACTTAGAACCTCAATAGCCAAATTAATCTGTCTCAATACCACCATATTTTCCGACTATCCCACATAAGATAAAACTACTATTCACCATCTTCATCACACGGACGCCTCCCTCCCTCCCAAAATGCCACCACCAACACCAACCTACTTCCAAACCATGACTCCCATCCCACCACTCCCCTCAGCCTCCAAGCTACCCTCTAACGACCGAAGCACCTCTGATCTAGACCTCTCTCCAACAACGACAACACCCACACACCCCACCCCTAAACCCCACCGCACCCCCAGGCTCCGCCTCCAACTGCACGATATCTCCCATCTCGGCTCCCAAATATTTCTTACCCACTCATCCCTCCCAACCCTCCTCTCAACCTCCGTCTCGACCGTCTTATCCCATCTCTACACTTCTTTCCCGGCCCACTGCATCCCCACAACACGCTCCATAACCTTGATCCTGCGCTCCATGCCCGGCGTCGCATACACCACCGGCACCGACCTCGATCCCGAGCACAAGGAAATTCACGTCTCAACCGACTACATAGCCGGTATTAATGAGGAGAGACGCTTCGAGGAAATTTCGGGTGTAGTGGTGCACGAAATGGTGCACTGCTGGCAGCACAATGCTAAAGGCACTGCGCCGGGGGGACTGATTGAAGGGATTGCGGATTGGGTGCGGTTGAAGGCTGGGTTTGCGCCGCCGCATTGGAGGCGGACGGCGGAAGGTAAGTGGGATGCTGGGTATGAGGTTACGGGGTACTTTTTGGAGTGGTTGGAGGGTGAGGGTGGGTTTGGGGTGGATGTTGTTAGGAGTATTAATGAAGCTATGAGAGGATGCAAATACGAAGAGCGTGAGTTTTGGGAGAAATGCTGCGGGCGGAAGGTGGGGGAGCTGTGGGAACAGTATAGGAGCAGTTTGGAGGAGAAGGGAAGGGATGGTAATGGGGCAAGGAGTCCAGCTGTGTCGATTCCGAGTTGTCCTCCAGCTGTGGAGGTATATAAGGAGGAGGCACATAACGACAGTGAGCAAAGGAAGGACAAATCGAAAAACTCCGCAAAGCCCAACGACGAGCACCAGATCACTCTTGTTCAGCATGAGACTCCGGAGCAGAGTGAGGCAAGGGTGAAGGCAAGAAGAGGTGGCAACATGCACATCCCCGTCCGACCTGGTCACCAAGGCTGAAAATACCTTTTACGTGTATAACGATGTTATGAAAGGAGTAACGAGGGGTTTGACACTCGCATTAATAATGAATAGGGACAGGCTATGCCCACAGCTGTTTATAGCAATAAGTAATGATATTTGTGATATAAATTCACAAAAAGACGGTGGATAAGCATCATTCATCTCGAGCTTGATATTAATCCTATTATTTATTTTTATTTATTCCTTTTTTTTGGTCCGATACGGTTCTATAAGGGTGTACACAGATTCCGCTATCTATTTCGGAAAATCCTTTATGGGGAAAAACCAGGTTTATTCCTTAGTGCTCTGCCTAAATAGGCCGTTCCTCTTTTTCAACACATCTATTACTACCGCAGTTAGCAGAACTTGCTTGTGTATTCAAGTCCCATCTATTCCAAGGCTCGCATAACCATGTTACGTCTTCCTGTCACTCTCTATTCACCCAATTGATATACGCTTAATATCATATCTTACCGTTTACCGTAGTCACTCCCCATGGTTCGTCCACGAATAGAGAAAGTAAGCTAGTATTCTTTAGTATAAAACAAAGAAAAGAAAAAGAAGATAGAAAGATATATTATCTCTGTTAAAAAGGTGGGAGATGTGACAGCTCGCATGCTTGCATAGGGCGGGTGGGTTGCATTGGGTTAGGTTGAACCACTTCATAGTGAATGATGAACACGTGCGTGGTCAGCAACCCTATTGGCCCGCTTAATCACTAGTGCCCGGATGGCATCTACCTAGGACTTGCTACCCACCCTTTCCTCCTTCTCCTTGGATCCTTTTCTTTTCATAAAGTTAGCTACCTGGGTAATCAATATAACGATTTAACTAGTAGCTGGTGAAACAACTCACCATAGCTATATTAAGAATAGTTTAGGATGAGGAAAAGGCGAAAATTTTGGACTTTTTGAGGGAGACTCCTCTAGTGTCGGGTTTACTTTGCTCTACACATTGATATTATGTGGTCATAGACCCGATTGGGAACCTGGTAGCACGTTAAATTGAATTATTGTAATAATAACAGTAATATAACAATTTACCTTCTCTTAAGCAACACCGTGACAGAGGAAGTCAAAAGATAAGAATAGAAATTGAGTTAAATCCAGTATAACTCAAAGAAAGTTTAGCAAGATAGTTAAGATTTAGTAGAAAAAGTGTCGTAGGTCCCGTTTCAATTCTTGCACTAGACGCATTACGAGTGGTTCCAGATTGAAAAATAGACTAGCTAATATGTAGGTTGGTTACTTGTAGTATTTCTACTGTCCCAATCTTAAAATCGTTCTACTTTTACCGCTCGAAATTATGGTAGCAGTTATTTGAACGTTCTGGTGTGGACAAGATAGCTATGTTGTGGCAGCTGTCTTTATTTGGGATACTCCTTACGGAGGATCTGCCTCTCGTTTTCTAGCACCTCTTTCGTAATCGCCGCTGGCTCATCGAGTAGGACTTAGTGCAAGTCTGCTCATCAAGGTTGTTCATTGCGGAGATGGTATCAGGATGCTCCCTCCCAAGCACTCTCTTTCTCGTCTCTATCACCCGTACAAACAGTTCTTCCGCTTCCTTCCATTGTCCTTGATTCCTGTATGTCGACGCCAGGTTGGCTATGCTGGTCAGTGTGTCTGGACGCTCCTCCCCAATCACACTCTCTCTTGTCTCTGTCACTCGTAGGTCTAACTCTTCTGCCTCTTTCCACCGCCCTTGATCCTATATGTCAATGTCAGGTTGGCCATGCTAGTCAACGTATACAGGTGCTCCTCCCCAAGTACCCTCTTTTTCGTCTCCATCACTTCCATGTCCAGCTCTTTCCACCGCCCTTGATTCCTGTATGTTGATGCTAGGTTGCCCATGCTAGTCAGTGTGTCTGGATGCTCCTCCCCAAGCACTCTCTTTCTTATACCCATTACTCGCATGTCCAGCTCTTCCGCATCCTTCCACCTCCCTTCATAAAAGTAGGCCGCCCCAATCGTGCTCCACTCGAATGGCATCCTCGCTTTGTCAATCCCAATCTATTAAGGCGTTCCAACTCAAACCAGGTATATATATAACCATATGCCTTCGGAACTACGGCTTTGCCTTCTCTTCTGAAAGCTATGCACAAGCTGCAGTTGTAGCCGCAAGGTGCCAACGATCCCATGGCAGGGCTTGTGTAAACTTCGTCGTTCGTCCCTGGACCAGCCTGTGCATTCTTACGCCGCTCCAGTCTCCTTGAGTCCGCTGCAATAGGTTATATCGAATAAGCACGTCACAGCCCTTCCGGTAATGGAAATCATCCCATTCCTTTCCGTTGACTGGCAGGACCTTGGCGAGCCATTCAGGAAGTTCTGTAGTCTGGTCATACATTGCCTAGGTTACCTTGGACATTCTTAGGCTTGCCAACCGGAACTCGTCTTGCACAGTCCCCTCGTTGAAACGGGCCAGAAAAGCGAGCAATAAGCCTGGTCGTAAATCCGCATGACGCCTTTCAATCTTCTCGAGCATCGTGTCCCATACGGCTCGCACTGTCCTATCGTTCGCGGACAAATCGCGGGTATGTTCGCTCTGCAGTAAGTCGTCTCGGTGTGTTTGGAATAGTCCGCTAAGTACTGTTTCGGCGCTTGTCGCTGGTCCGTCTCGTTGCTCATATAAGCTCCGGCGAGGTCAATGGCAAGAGCCAAGTACCCAAGTCGCTCTACTATCTCATCACAGTCTTCTTGAGTATCTTGGGGCGCCAGGTCTAGATCCAACTGAGGGTGTCGAAGAAGAAGCATCCTTGCTTCCAACAATTCCATTGCGTCTACCCGGACTTTCTCGCAGCCTCCGTCTACTAGCTTCTGTGACTGCTATCTTGGCTCGTGATGATAAACATCTCCCCGTTGCCCTTTGGGAACCACCTTCTTAATCCCCCACAAAACGTCGTCGGCATCATCGATGATTGCTAGCCATGCTTCATCCATGTCCTTCCGGCTATGAAGCCATCGGAGCGCAACTTGCACCGTCGGTGAATCAAAGCGACTCAAGCTTTGTATCTGGGTCCGATCTACCGACAGCTGAAGCTCACTTGCGCATCGCTCGAAACTCGACCGCACAGAGTCTTCGTCCTTGGCGTCAATCCAGAGGATGGTATTGTACTGGTCAATGTGTTCCTCAACGTACTTTCGTGCTAGCTGGATCTTCCCTGTGCCACCGTGTCCATAGATGGTGAGCGCATGAGGGACACCAACCTTCTGATGATGTACGTGCAGCTTCTCATTGACTGCAGCGAACAGACTATGCCGTTTCGTGTAGCCCTCTACCATACCAATAGGAACAGAAGAGATCCGCTGTCGGCCTTCCAACTTATCAGCTATAATTGTTTTAAGCTTCTCACGAATCTTGATGTAGTTAGGATGAGACTCTGACCCGAACTTGGTTAGGCCACAATGGTCTACTGAGAGACCGACTTATATTATCTCCTCCATCATACCAAGCTGATTGTTCTCGGACGCACTACTTTAACTATTAGTATCACATGCTTCTTCTAGTGGACTGTTTGCTTACAAACTCCTCCCGCACGATAAACCATACTTTAAGAGTTGGATCTTGCGCCGCTCACAGAAATTCACCATCCATGGCGTCTTGTTAACAGCGTTTCGCAAATCGTCTTGTAGATCTTTCAGAGGGAGAGCGTCATACGCCACTTCCTAGAGAAGCAACAGGTTAAACCCCAGCGGCCAGAGCACTCGAGCAACGATACCACCCCGTTTGCTGAAACTCGAACCACGGTGGCGTGTATCTAAGAAAAACGGGCTCTTGTGTGTTCGGAAATGCTAGCAAACAACGGATCATGGCTGGTCTGGGGAAGCGCCTGCAATAATAAGCTCTAGTAGGTATGCTGATAAGTCAATTCACCCCACGGGGATCAGACTACACTCCTTCAAAGAGAAACAGCCCTACCTGCTCAATGACAAGGCCTCCATAGCTGTGGCCAACGAAGATTAGATCCCGCGTGCGCTCCTAGAAAACATGAGTGTTCATGATTAGCTCTAGCCGGGTGCAGCAGGCGTACGAACCTCCTCTGTTTCGAAGATCTCTGAAGTTATATGGTCAATCAAGCTCTTCCCAAAGCTCCGTACCCGTTCGTAAACGGCATCCCTCTCCCGGTACGAATTGTAGTTGTAGAAGAAGATCCCAGTGCCTTTGCGGAACGACTCAGGGATATCTTGCGGGAGGAAGTCGCTGACTCAGCATTGGCCATCTTTTGATACCCAGGTGATGTCAGGGTTCGAGTCTAGGCCGTGGACGGAAAATAATGCTAGACGCTTACATTTAATAAACACTTTTCAAGTCGTGAGTACCTGTGGACTTACTCAATCCCATAAGCGCTTGAATGCGAATTAAGCTTGTCCGCTCTAACCAGACCGAATGCACTCCTAGGCACGTCTTTGCCTCGTAATCGTGACGGGATCCGGTTGGTAAGCTGATCGTAAAGTACAGTCGCTGACGCGTTGAGGATAGAGAGATACAGCACAATCCATATAGAAGCCATCGTCTCTAGCGCGAGTGCGGCTCGCTCTTAGAAGGGTGGAGAAGCGTGCAGGCTTTGAGTGGATGAATATCTGTAGGCCGTGGATGAGGAGAAGTGAAATAGCAGTGAAACTGCAGGCATTACTACATGAGTATATCCCTCTGTTGGCCGCCGGCTGCTGAGAGAGTCGGAGCCCGTCTTGATGGAGCGATACGGTTATGTTGCTTCTCAGGCGAAATCACCGTCTGATTGTTTCGGAAGCTAGAGGTAAAACAGCTAGACAAACTTCTAATAAAATCTCACTTAGACCTTAGAATTAAGCTAGTTCTCTGTTCAGGAGGGAAGAAAGTGTTATACAGAAAAAGTTAAGAAGCAAGCTGGAAAGGTCCGAGAGAAGAAACGCAAATATAAGAACTCTAAATAAATAAGGCCACTTGAAAAACAGCTAAACAAATAAGGAACCGTTTAGAGATGCATAAATAAGTTATATAGTAAACAGATAGCAGGATAACCATATAGAATAGAGGGAGTGGCGATAATACATTTATTTTTATAGGTTTTGACCAAACCGAAACATACACTCTGAAACAGGTGACTTGGTTTTATTTCATTTATCCTGACCATCGCCTTGAGCAATATACAGGCTCCAGGTGACTTGATTGTACTAATCTGACCCGAGACCTGTAGTTCGGGAAATGGAAGCGGATATCCAACGACAGGTAAAATATGGTACCAGAAAAGAAAGTATATGTACCACATTTCTTCCCTTGATATCTCACTGCTCGTTACCCTCTTCTCCGTCCCTCTGAACATCAAGTCCTCTAAGCCTCCGCGCTAGGAGTCCCGGCTCCGGCGACGCGGTAGAATCATAGAATACATTCCATCCATAGCCTGCATCGCTCCTCTCCAATTTCTGGAAAATCCTTTCCCGTTCAGTAATAGTGGTATCTAAATCCGCTGCCGAGAAGGGCTCAATTTGAATTCCGTGTGTCCGAAGTCGTAATGGGCTTTCCTGATCCATATTCATATAATCTCCAGTAGAAAATCCACGATTCGCAGTGGAGCTGTTCGGAGCATCCCATGGAATCGGCTGCACAGTGCTTCCACTGGAATCATGATTCGCCGTAGGGGGGCGAACCAGTACAGGATCATAACTAGACCCCATGTTAAACTGATGATTGAAGTGTACGCCCGCGCTCCTCCTCCGTATAACCTTCTCAGAATTGAGGTGTGCTGCTACAGGCGATTCTGATTGTTGCGTCGCCGAGTCCCGGCTGGGCTTGTAAGTGCTGTAGCGGGGTTCGGGGAGCTGGATCTCATTACGGAGTTTTTCCTTACCATCCGGGACGCGATTGGCGAATACGACTCGGACGCCTTTGTACAGATAGAACCGTCCCTTACTTGGAGAACATATGTGGAGATGGATCAAGTATCGTAAAACTGGCCGATCGTTCGGGTCTTCGGAGTTGCTTAACGACGCTTCTGGTCTATCCGTGCCTAGGTTGGTGCGAGCTGACAAGGGCATGTCGATGATAGGTCCAGCGGAATAACTCCTTTGGCGTATGAATGTTTTTTGGCCAGGTTCCATATCAGAGAGGTCATACGGAACAAGGAAGAGCTTGACAGCAGTCTTATTAGGATTCTTGATGATGATTTGCAATTGTCCTACTTGCGGAATACGGTAGCTTCCTCCAGGAGGAGCTTTTGGAGAAGCTGACCTCCTTTTCCTCTTCTCTCTTTGACGCAGTTCGCCCTGTGAAGGATTGTTGGAATGCCCATTTATCGAGCTTGACCGGAAGCAAATATTGCTCTGATCTGGATTTTGAAGCGTTTGTCGTCGCCTCCTCCTGGGCCTCTCCCCGTTTTCTTCTGGAGGAGTAAGGGTATTCTCAAGATCGATAAGCCCTACATAGGGACTAGGAGAGTTGTCAGAAATCCGCCCATTACCACTGTTGTAGCTGTAAAATACAGCTGGAAAGGGTACCGCCACATGAGGCGGACATTTCAGGTTAGGTTTGCACTGGCCTTTTCCAAGGACGCCAATTTGAGCCACGAAATTTAGGGGTCGGGAAGGGGTAGTGGACATTCTTCCTCGTAGAATCGACTCTTCATAGGACCCCACCATAGGTGCGTGGTGAAGCGGCGAAACCTCTGAGATTGACGGTCTTCGAGCCTGGGCGAATGGGCTTTGGGGTAGAGAATGGGGTTGAAACAGATTTGATGAAGTCAAGGAGCGTCGTGGCTGGTGTGCTTGATAAGGGAACGTATTCTCTCTTTTTATATGCCGCCCCGCAGGTGTCTCCCATCTCATAGACTGTGCCTCTCTGAAGCTTTGGAACGAGTGCGGGGAGAAGGTATGTCGGCGGTTGTTTCGTTCTGGGCTGCGAGACGAATGCCTGGAAGCTGGTCTCGAAGAGTCAAGATCGGTATTGTTTGACTGTTGCACAAGAGGACTCGTAGGAGGCATCAAAACAAATGGCGAAGAGAAAGAAGATTGTGACATGGCTCGCGAGCGAGCGATCGGGCGAGACTCATAGCTGGGTGCAGGGTGGAGAGGGAATGGCGATTGAGTACGCGCGGAAGAGAAAGCAGAGGCCGGGAAGGAGTGATGCCATGGCGCTACAGGCGAGGTGGCCAGTTGAGCACTTGTAGGCGTATTATCGTAATGCAAGTGGTCTATCTTTTCCCTAAAATCTCCAGAGTGTAAAGCAGACCTTGGCCGTTCGATTTCAATTCCCGCTGAGGCATTCTCTTGAAGAGGATCGGGAGTTGAAGTCCGAGACCGTTTCGATTCTGCTGTAGAAATGATAGGGCTTTTAGACCGATCGTGGGACCCAGGTCGGTAGTCAGAGCAGAGCTCAGCAGATTTCATCTTCTGTTTAAAGAGTCAGAAAGGATGGCATTGAAATAGTTTCTAAGGTTGCGCTGCGTGGTAGAATATGCTAGCGTATTCTAACAAATGAATATTGAAATTGGGCAAAAGAAGACCTACATTCTGATGTGCTAACAAAGACGGACTGTTCGCTCTCTTAATACTCTCAATAAGCTCAAGTCGAGAAAGCATTGGTAGTCTCCGACTTTCCGGGAGTGTAACATAATCCATTTCCGAGCGAGTTGTGCCATTTGTAGTCATCTCAGAGGATAATATGTCTAAGTGTTCCCGTCCGAAGTCATTCACAGCGGTATAGGTAGTGATCGGACAGTCATCGTTACCGGGACTGCGGTCAGAGCTGTCTTTCGGAGAGCGTTCGTAATGATCGTGAAATATAGGCATGATCAAGACTGCTGTTTAGTATAGACGGCATGAATATGTTCTTTGTAAGTAATGGCGAGCTGTGAGGAGCAGGATCATGAGGTGGAGTACTGTGGTGGCTCGGAGTATTGGCGGGGTTCTGAAGTACTTGTATCACTTGTGAACGGTAGGAGCACTTGATGGCACCTGTGGCGCCGACGAATCGCAAGAGAAAGAGGTTGGAGCAGCTCTATAGTAGATATGAGACAGGTTGTGCTGGCTCCACTGAAAGGATATTGGAGTAGACAGTAGTTGGACTCGAAACAGTCAACTTGCTGAGTCTGGCTGTGGGCGATGTCAGAAGAAGAACAAGTGGTAGAGTGAACATCTGTGACAGGAGTGGTGGAGCGATGACGAACAAAGAGTCAAAGGCTAGCTCGGAGCTGTAATAAAGTATACATGCCCCTGTAGGTCACACGATGCCAGCAGAAGCGCCATTTCGTATAAATTGGACCTCCTTCGTTTATAGGCTCGCATAAAGTGATTGTTAGGATGTGAAAGTGGTATTTAATAGAAGTATTTGCTGTTGTGGTAAAATGGCGGAGTATCTATCTACCTGTGGAGGGGGAGGGGTGAGTGATACGGTGACTTGTCAGGTTCCCGTGCGCGCGTGCTTCCGCGCCTCCGCGCCTCCGCTCCAACTCCGCAAAAAGTTGACTTTCATCCTCAACCACTGAAGCCCGCTAACACAACACAACATCAGGCGCCGCAATCATGGCTCCAAAACGTGCACACGAAGATGACCAGACCAAGTCCTCGAAGAAATTTAAAAAGGGCTTCAATATCGGCCCAGCAAACCTTCCTGACGGTCTTCACAAGCGGAAAGGTGCGATAACTTTTTTTTTCTCTTCCTTTCGCGCAGATGGCAAACCATAGCCGTCTGGCGTGGTATTGCGCCTTACTATCGAACTGTCCTCTTGCTGATTGATATGTAGTGCAAAAAATCAAACAGGACCTGATCCACAAAGCAAAGATCAAGAAAGAGTACGCCAAGGTCAAGGCGCGCGAGGAACCCAACACCGCCCATCGCTCCGTCTACGACCTAGAAACCAACCAAAATGAAGTCGAGGATAAGCCTGCCGAATCAGTACCAGAGCCCACATTGGAGCTTCATCCCGACCGCGTCAAGATGCTGGAGACGGAGCCAGAGCCTGTGCGGGATTACGAACGGCCTGCTAGACAACGGAAACGACCAAAGCCACAGACGTACAAAAATGAGGAAGAGATAGCTCGTAAGCGTAGGGAAGAGCAAGAGGTACGACAGAAGGCAAGGGAGGAGGCTGAAAAGGAACGGCAGAGGAAACTGGCAGAACGAGAGCACTTCCGGAAGGAGATGGCGAAGGCTAGAAAGGTCGGTCCTGATGGAAGGATGAAGCTCGGCCGTCAGAGCAACGTGTTGCTGGAGAGAGTTAAAAAGATGGTTGGTAACGCATAACAAGCTGTCAATCATGAGAAAATCGGACATTTATGACGGATGAGACGGACATCCAAATATCAGGCGGCCTACGATATCTAATGATGAAAAGCTCGGGAAGAAAGAGCCAATCACATCAAGATAGGGATGCATATCTGTAAGCATGCTGTTTCAGTGAAGGCGTAACAACGATGCAGACACACAAAGTATACCATCACTCGACTCGTCCTTGCCAGTTGTTCCAAAAAGAGTCTATCATCAAGAATCATGGGTAGAGCTCGCTGTGAACTCACTTTTCACCGTACTAAGAGAGCATAATCCTGGAGAGTAAGAAGTTAAGATTCCTGGGAGGAGTAGCATTTAAGGAAGTCAAAAGTCCAACCAAGTTTTATGAGTAGAAGAGCACAACCGCCCTGTGTACTGCACTGAGATCCTCGGAGTATATTCAAAGACTGACTCCACCATCATGCTCTATCTTTCGCAACGTTGTCACTGTACCTTGAAGATATTCGTAATATTTAGCCTGTTTGGTAACACTCTGCAGACCTCGTAGCTCCTAATACCCCGCCGTCACCGACTTCCCTGATGGTGGTTCTAAGGTTGAGCAGCCATCCACGCCATCACAACGATGGTCTGGACTGCTCTGTCACACAAGCAGCCAACCTGTAAAGAAGCGGTGGACAGTATTCACACTGGCACAGAGAGTTACTTTCTGTCACGACTTTTTCAATTCGCATATGATGCAATACCTCTCCCATGCAATATGTTCTGCAGACAAATCTTGGCAGAGGATGCTGACCGACTTCGCTCGGATTGTGCGTCTCTGCCCCGTCCATCAGACTTGAGTCGACTGAACTCGGAAAGCGGCCCGACAAAATTGATCTCTAGGCAGCTTCCGACCTTTCTCTCAGCTCTTCCAACTTTCTCCATCTTTCTCTCCTTTTCTGCAACCCCAAGACTTTTCTTTACCGTGTGTCCTGCATTGATGGCGCCCTCCAGCTCCTATCTCCTCTTGTCAACATCCAAATGGAATATTTCTGAGGATGGGCGTCTGTATCTGGAGTCTTCTACTTCTACTCTTTCAGTTGCCTACCCCACTTGGATGCGAGCTGGTCAGACAGTCTTCGTTAATGATTCTCCTTGACTTCCAAAGCATGACCCAATGTGTTGCTGGCAGACAATCAACTTTTGACTTTTGGCAGCAGTCTTTCTCTCCGTGAACATGTTCGGCTTCACTCACCGCCACCGAAAGCGGATGAAGACCGCTATACGAGCTGAGGCTGAGATGGCTGTCCATTATGTCTGTTTTAGTAAAACCCCCCCTCTCCCCAATTACTCACTCCCGCTCCTCGACAAGGGAAAGCATCGCTCCCGCTCATCCCCAATGAGAACAAACACGCCCTTTCTTCTAATTGAGTTTCCGATTAATAGAAACACATATTATGCAGTCCCCGCGGCGGCAACTTACTCACAAATTTTCGTATGGGGTGCGTTCCATCCCATGTGGCGTGCCTGAGTTCCACAACATGTCCCTTTACCGCTCACCTCACTCCTGTTGTCGGCCACCTGTTTAGAGGTCACGTCTTTCATCGTTGTCTGAAGGCAGCACATGCCACCTTTCACAACTGCGGCTTCTGGGCAACGTGTCTTGCCCGTGGCTAGCTGAAACCACCCCTTGGGGGTCTCATTAAGCTTATGTATGTTTAGCAACGGGCAGCCTTGGCTCGCGATCCAGCGGTGTATCGCTTTTATTGAGATGATACAGCCCTACCGTGACTCAGCTGTCCCTGGTCAAACGTCCAATCACTGCAGCTGTAGACAGGATGAGTATGTAGCATCGGCTTCGAACACTGCTATGTATGGAGCAAAGCCTCGAGCACTGACAAAACCGACATCCCCGAAGAGTTATGCATAGGTGATGATACTCTACGGCATCGAAAGGTAACATCATGAAGTTTGAACATGGAAGGGCGCTTGCAACATTCAGACCGTATGGACTCGCTTTCCAGCGTATTCACGAGAGTGGATGCGAGCCACGATTTGGATCCAGCACCGCGAATCTTGGCATGCTCCGATTGCTTTAGATAGGCCGAAGGGCGTTCCAGTCACGGGAAGGCAACTGATTCATATACTTATAGTATAGCCTCACACCTCTAGTTCATAGCTGCTTCTTCTCTTCCTCTTCACTAATAAATCAGACGAGAAGCTTACAACATAATTCAATCATCAAACCATTCTTCTCTTCTTATCATAATATCGCTTCATCTTCTCTTGAAATCCACCGCAATGTTCGCAGTGGAAAACGCTACAACACGGCCTCTTCGGCGGACATGGACTCCAAAGGAGGATCAAATTCTTCGTAGAGAAGTGCAGGCTCAGTGTAATCCCCCTCTCTTCTACTCCTTTTCCGATCCTACTCCTGCCCTTCTTAGCGGCATCTATGTGCTAACTAAAACAGTGATTCGAGGTGAAGTCAACGACTGGTGCCGCATTGCTACAAAACTTCCCGGCCGAAGCAACAAGGACTGTCGTAAACGGTGGTTCAATTCCGTTGCAGGAGGATTGAAAAAGGGAACGTGGACGAAGAGCGAAGATGACCTGCTCCGCAGAGGCGTGGAGGACTACGGGCACAGGTTAGTCTGTCCTTACCCACCAGAACGCACCAGGTAACGAATGGAGATAACTGATGATTACCTAGATGGACACTAGTAGCAGAAGTTGTCAGATCTAGGAGTGCGGACCGTAAGTATTTGCCCATCTTTGCCCCCTTCGGCTCTGATGTCTCGGATTCTTTCAGTCAGCTGACAGAGTACAGAATGTGCGAAGCGATGGCAGCAGTCCTTAGACCCGGATCTTGATCATAGTGAATGGACCGAGAGTGAGGTGAGATTCCTGGCCCAATTTCAGGCATTCAGTTGCCCTATTATGGGAATGCCATCCAACTAACAATGGAAAATAGGACACAATTTTAGCGGACGCAGTACGAAAATGGGGGCGCCATTGGAGGGATATCCAAGCGAGACACTTCCCCGCAAGGTCGAAGAACGATATCAAAAACCGGTAAGTCTCTCACTGCGCTTACACCTGTGCTCTCTCACTGACATGGTCCTAGATATACCATTCTTTTGCGTCGATCTCAAAATGGTTCCGCTTCATCCGCACCTGGAACCCCAGGATTGAAACTTCCTGGAGGCGAGAATTACAGCATCTATGGGGAGGATGATTCAGACACTCAATCATCTTACACGGGATCGCACGGCTTCGGTACACCAACGAACCTCTCCAACCATCCATCACCTTTATTTCCGTCCCAGCAACAGTGGCTCGACCCATATCCCGAATGGACTGGTCAAAACGCCCTAGCTCCTCAATTCGGTAGTAATGCATTACTCTCGCCCTCGATTCCTTCATTAGGCTATGGAAACTGGGATAATTCTTATCTCACCATCACGTCTGCAGCAATGAACAACAGCCCCTCCTTCACGGACTTTGAATTACTGCCACCGTCTGCAACATCTCAGGCCGATTACTTCCAGTCAACTCCTCCGTTGCACGCTACGTCTTATGCCATGACACCTCCTTTTGCCCCCACATCGGCCCCTTCACATCACCCCGCGCTCTCCCGTTACTACAACCACAGCTCTCCTGCCAGTCCATATCTTACGGGCGCGGCCTCGGGGTCTACGTGGAAAATGGATGGCCCGTTTGGAACGATATGACATATTATAATATGCTGCTCCTTCTTGATACCGGGCTTCTCCAAAATTTTATCTTTTCGTTCTCTTACTTCCCTTTAGCTTGTTGCTTTTTCAGCGGATTACTGTAGCGTTCATCTTCATGTTTCCGAAGAGCACACTAAGAGTCAGACTTTAGGCTCCGCTCCGGATACCAATCAATTTGGTTCAGGCGTTCGTGGCACCTTGTATGTTAAAAACTAAACTTGGACAGTCTCATTTTGATGGAAACTCTTCCAAACTGGGAGTGAGATATATAGAAGTATTCTGAGCTGCCCGACGCGTCTTTCTCAAACAACTTATTTTGTCTGCCAACGCATGCGGTAAACTCAGAACCTGCCACACTCTGTATAATATTCTTAAATACGAATGCCATCCCCTTATCACAGTTGTTCGGTATGGATTTCTTTGCACCCTCACCCTAGCCGTAAACTTAAAAACTGCTATCTTTATTGTTGATTATACTCTGCTCTTTCCCCTCGACTATAGCAGCACTCGACTATGAGGAGAGCCGGACATATCAATTCTAGAAGGTACAGAAAAGTTATGGTTCACACGACATTTGTTTATTTTATACATTTATACCACTTCTACTTGCGGGAATAAGGATTTACTCTCTATCTTGGTTCTGAGTTCCTATTAATAAATAAGGCATTTTTATAGCGTTAGTATAAACTATATTTATTACGAATAACGTCCAATCCAAACCTCTAATGCCGATAACACTCCACCCCAACCACTATCCCAACCCCTCCTCCCTTCCCCCCCCCAATAGTTTTCCTAAAATCTGCTAGTACCCGTACCTAACTTCCCTTCCCAAAACTCCGCTAGATGGTGAAACGGTCTTGAAACCGCCCTTCCAACCTCTATATTTCCCAGAACCCTTTCCTAAGGACCTTACTATTGACTTTCGCAGCCTTTCAAGGCCTTCTCTCTTTTAAGCCTAACATCTATTCTTAGGGAGTACCACATACCGAGTACCACAAACTACAACGACAACTAATACGCCATGGACCATGAACTCCGTTCCCTCCGAAATTCCCAGGCTAAGCAACCCCGTATCATACTCTTTTACCAAATCCATATTCCACAGAAGATGAAGATGAAAAATTATGTGTTAAGATAGGATAAGGGGTGTAGAATAGTTTGGAGGGAGGAGGTCGGTGGGTTGGAAAGTTAGTGGGTTGGAACAAGGGAAAGGGATCTTAGGAAGAGAAGAGAAGCAGTAAAAGGGATGGTGAGGAAGATGTGAGAGAGAAAGAGACAGGGGGAATGAAATAGTATAATAGGGCTGAGAAAGTAGGGTCTTCATTGATCCTGTTCTGGATTGTGGATCCCTTGATAGCACAGTAGCTACAGGATAGTGATTAATGAAACAGCAAATAAATATTTTTCTCGAATTTTAGGGATTTGACCTTGACGCAAGATGGTACGTATATGGATATGTTATCATATCAGATGTTCTGATGACTATATGAACATGTACACGACTGAATTGGGAGTTACACAGGACTGCACCACATCTTCTAAAAGAACCATAGTAACACAAAGCATGATCCCTAAAAGCACAGTACCCCCCTCTTAACCATCCACTTCCAACACCCCAGAGTCCCTCTTCCTCAGTATGCTTACTCGTTCTTAACCGCAAGCCCCCAATAGCTTAACCGCCCCCACCATCCCACTTCCTCTCCCACCCCTCCCCTAACTTCTTCCCCTCTACCCCGGGACTACTCTTCCCCGCACTTCCCACACCCCTATGTCTCTCCCAATCCAACCAACTCCCCCTATACTCCCCCACCTTCTCATACCCCCCCTGCTTCGCTAGCTGTGCCGCCGCCGCACTCCGCACACCCGCCTTGCAGTAGAACACGAGTTCCTTAGAGGGTGGTGGTTTGGCGAAGCCAAATTGCGATTCGAATTCGTCTGGGGGGAGGAGCAGGGCGTCCGGGTGCGAGGAGATGGGGATGTTGTAGGCTGTGGGGATTGCGCCAGCAGCGACTTCGGCCGGTTCGCGGACGTCTAGTGGGGGAGTGGTTAGGTTAATGGGGGGGGTTTTCCGAAGGTTTTGAGAAATATTAAAGGAGGAAGAGAGTGAAGAGAAGGAAAGGTCTGGAATTAGAACGTACCGATGAGCATGATATCCGTGGTCGGATTGATGACGAGCCTGGCGACCTATTCACAATATGAGATTAGCGTCATATTCATCCTCTCACTCTAAACCTTCGAACAATCCTATCACGCCATATAACTCCATCCATTCTATATATTTTCCCTCCTCTTTATCAATTGTATGACGCTTCTCCCCAGTATATCTAAAGAGAGATGTCACAACTCACATCATCATACTCCCAAACCTTACTCTTCTTTTCACTCGGGAACCCCGCATGGCCCCTCCTCTGTACCTCAACCGGGCCAGAAGCCTTCAGTCCATTGATACGCGCTGAGATAGGTGCAACCGCCTGCACCGACTGCTTCACAAATTGTGGACGGAGTAGTGAGGACGCCGAGGCACGGAGCGGGACAGCGAGAGATAAGAGGGCGCGGCGAGACGCCATTATGGAAGTTGTGATTGGCAATGGATACGGGATTTAATATTATTTGGATGATTCGAAAAGATCTGTAGATTGGAATTGAGTACGTGGGATTGAGGTGAGTCTGGAAGAGTGGGTGAGGTTGCAGAATGAGGTGAGCTCGCTCATGTCATAGGGAGCTAAGTTAAGCTTCGGCTTGGAGCATTTATCGCCGACGTCACTCTTCGTCGAAAGGGTCCGTGCACTATATTATAGATATACACGTGATATCAATTGAAGTAGCTTAGATTGGATATGCGTTCTCTACTTAGTAATCTATTGTCTATCACAGGTATAAGGTGGTGAGAACATAAATGGTATTAAAGAAACAAAGGAGGTAAACAGTACTGTTTCAGGGCATGGCGTTATCAAATGAGACAGTGAATAAAAACGTAAAGGAGATGTTCTTAAGCATGGACAGATTTAAAGGATAAATGTAAAAGAGGGCGGGCTTACTTCTTTAGGTAAGCATATAAAGAAGTACAACATGATCACAGACATAGACTAAGGATACAGGTTCAGCTGTGAAGAATCCAACATTATCACGTAATCAATTCGAAATCACAACAGCCACTTAGGTTGGATTCAGATCATATACAAGCATCCTTCTTCATCCAGGGTATACAATCCCCCTTTGGCGCTCGCTAAACTGAAAATAGTGTACATGAAAGCCCTTCCTGCTGCCGCCATACGCGCACATTAAACGCCAATGCAACTTGTTCGAAGTAAAAGGGAAAAAGGAATCAAAACACAAGAAGGGTATATGAGAACATGCCAAGTCGTGAACGCATATGCAGGAACTTGGGAAAAGGGGTTGGTTTGTTCAAGGAAATCCAGAAAGGGGCTACCCAGGACCTGCTTTGTGCATAGAACCCCAGAACGGAGTCATCCAGGAACTAAATTTCTATGCTCAATCGTCGTTGGCAAATATGTACTTGTAGTTTTCCAAAAGGCCTTGGACAGCGATACGTTGGTGCTGGACATCGGCAAGTTCGCGCTGGACATCGACTGGGCGCATGATGGTGGGTGCGAAGACGACGGCGAGGTTCATGGGGGTCATCTGTTTACTTGTAAGCAGACTGCCTGTAAGGCAATGATGAGAAGAGACTTACAAGATTGTCGTCGGAATGCTGGATCACACGAGAAAGATGGAACACCAAGAACTGGAGGCAATCGCGGTGAGACCTGGGAAGCTCGTCAATGGCACTCAGCATTGCTCGAGTCTTCTCTTCTTCATTGTGGAGTTCTATGACGAAATTAGCCTCTTGATCCTTTCCGGATCCATTTGGGAAACGCTTACGGCCTGCTTCGAGAAATTGGTCATAGACGTCGTAGGTGATGAGCGGAACAGGCAACTTCCTAAAGTAGTTCTTCAGAGCAGAAGTGACGGCGTGGATATCCAAATCAGGGTCGGAAAGATCGTAGTCCGCAGATTTTTCAAAGCCCTCCTTGACCTGATTGACTGCGCCGTTACCTCCGCTCTTCCGATAGATGCCCTCCACATCCATGCCTGGGGGATATTAGTCCATCTCTCCACAAAGGGAGGTGGCAAAACTTACCTCGCAGCTCAACTTCCTCAATGCATCGGCTGACAATGCTTGGGAGCATCCGCTTCTCGAATTCGCAGCGCGCAGACAAGTCGGAACCGAAGAGGACTGAAGGGTCAACACGAGGATAGAGGGTTAAATCGGGAACCTTACCAGAGCTATGTTCGCCGAGCAAGTTGCTCTTGCTGTTATTTGGGTGCATTCCAGGCTTGAATTTCTCTGGTGGCTTGTTTGTCGGTGCCTTGTTCCCGAACCAACCGCGCTGCTGCAGTTGGGGTTCCTGATTGCTCTTGAGAGTCGAATTGGTTATCGAACTCTGCATGAAGGCGATGTCAGGCTGAGAATGAACGGCCCCATACGGTGTGCCAATGACATTAGCCCTGTACTCTTCTTCGCGACGAGGCTCGGAGCCAAATGCGCCCTTGAAGCCCTTGGTAACATTCTTCGTGATGGCTTGGCCTCCTTTCTTCCAGTTAAACTTGTTGGGCTTCCCTTTGCGGATATTAACGACCTGCGGTTGGACCATGGTGGCCTCACTGTCAGCCTCGTGAAGATTGGAGAAAGATGCTTCGTGGGCCATCAACTGTTGAAGATCGACAGATATATCAGACTTTCCACCTTTATGATGCGGTTGGTAAATACCCAAGCCGTTTGCACCAGGTCGACCACTGTCTATCGAAGAAGTTCCATGGTGATGTTTGTTGTCTTTCAATGACTTTTGAATAACTTCAATCAGGTCCCGGTTCATGACCGAAAGCTTGCTGTTCTGCGCACTGAGAGACTCATACTCTTGGAAGCCCTTGTCCTTCATCTGAATTAGGTTGGAAATCTCGTCGGTCAGCTCCGCCCGTTTCGCAATCAGATCTTCTATGGCGACTCCAAGTTGATCTTTCAACCTCTGAAGTGAATATGCAAAGTCTTTGAGGATATCCGATTTGAGCTGTTCAAGATCAAGGGACTGGTTGCTCTCTTTTGCTCGTTTGAGGTGATCCGTCATGACCTCCAGCTCCCGAATAACCATTTCGCGCTGAGTATCCAAAACGGCCATAGTGTTTCTCTTTTCTCTCAACATAGTATTCGCTTGTTTAATGTCGGCGGCACTATTGACCGTCTCTTGCAAGCCATTCTTTTCAGCTTCGAGTTCAGCAATCTTCTGTTGAGCCCTGCGCAACTCATTCCTCAAGTTCACGTTCTCTTCTTTTGATTCGGGCGAAGCTACAGTTGGACTGCTTATATCAATGGACCCATTCGTGGGCCATTTCTTGTGGCCTGTTGATGCTCGTGAACCGCGATCGCTGAAGCTGCGCCCATGTTTGGACATGGCATTTGATACTCTGCGAAGTACGCCACCCTCTTTTTCGTTATTGTCATGTGGACCTATGAGACGCGCCAAGTCCTCATCCATGGAGAAATCGCCTTGGGCACTATATCGCGGTAAACCCGGTGTAGGAACAACAGCATGGGAGACTTCACTCTGGACAGTGCTGGCAGACTCAGTGGGCTTGTGGTTAGCAGGCTGAGGTGCTACTCGCGGAGATGTGTAGGTCTCATTGGTCGGCGTGAAAGACGACGGTGCTGGTCGTCCAGCTGATCGTAATGGCGGAGCGGGCGGGGTGGAGGAGTCAACCGAATAGGAATGGTTATAGCTACCGTTCACCTGGGAGACGTTGTTCGACGTGGATAGTTTCCGCTCATGAGCGGACACCGTGGGAGTGGTGGGGGATGGTGCAGAGATCTCTTTCCTAGGAACGCTAGGTTTGAGGGAGTTTGCAAGAGAGTCGCCGCGTACCGGCCGCTCCACTTTCTGGTTCGAGCTATAAGAAGAACTGTGAGACGTCGCGGGCGACTCTTGACGGATCCGCGGATCAAGAGGTGACTGGGACGAGTCAAATGGAGCCGGCGAAGTTGTGAGGCTTGACTCTATACGGGGGCTCAACATCCGTCCCGTCACATCTATCGAAGGAGAGCCCTGTGCAGGCGACCGTGCTTCTGACTTGGAACCTCTTCGTGAGCTGGCCTTTTTCGACTTTGGGACATCTTGTAACTTGAACGCTTCAGTAGAGTTCGATGCTGACGAAGAGTTGGCATGTTGGCTACGCGACCTATCATTGCCGACAGAAGGCGAGTCATGGATGGACTCGTTTCGCTTGCGTAGAGCGTCTGCAAAATTGTCAGATTGTTGCCTTCCCTTCTCTTGATACGCAATATGCGGACTCGAGGGGTTGGTTTTCGACTGACGGTCTCTATCTGTGGAAGCGGAGCGAGATCGATTCTCCTTGAGCATATCTCTGTGGTTGCCGCCTGGCCGATTGAAGTAGTCCCGCATGGGTTTGCTTTCGATGCTTTGGTTACGCTCTACAGCAGCCTCGTTGTGTTTTTGGGACTTGCCCAGGGGTGAAGGACCGGGTGCCGGATTTGGGTCAAGGGCAAAATGAAGCAAAATGCCGTCGTCGCCACCGATATCTGGGGATTCGGAATGCTGGGGGCCTTTGTAGGTGCTTGCGGGTAGGGTGAGGTTGTCTGTAAGCCTGTTAGAAATGCAAGGAGGAGTGAAAGAGCGCACGAAATGCATACCTTTGCGGCTATCAGCTAGTGAAGCCGGTGAAGTGTCACGGTGGAAGTTCGCGGGGGAGGATTCGTTTCTCCTGGGATGCGGTGGACGAGGAGAGACATCAGTCGTCGGAGGTTCGGAGAACATTTCTGAGGGAGTGTCCAAGTCAGGGGTGAAACCTTGTGGTTGCGCGGCGGTGGGAGGTAAGGCGGGAAGCGATTTGTCGGTTTTAGGAGCTACTCCAGAAGATGGGGGTTTCTTCGACTTCTTGCGCCGGCGCGCCATGAGCGATTCATGACAGGACATGCAAAAGATGCCTTGTGAGGTCCTAGCATATCGAAGATTGTCAATCTTGCGTTTACAATTCCTGCATCGGAAACAGTTTGCACAGAAAGCCTGGTCACCGGTCAGAATCGCCAAATCCTCAATCTTATTGCCACAGTGGTTGCAGCTGTAGGTGCAATTGTTGCATATCAGGGAGCCATCGCCGAGCAAGAGGAG
This sequence comes from Delitschia confertaspora ATCC 74209, assembly GCA_010093945.1. Classification (NCBI taxonomy): domain Eukaryota; kingdom Fungi; phylum Ascomycota; class Dothideomycetes; order Pleosporales; family Delitschiaceae; genus Delitschia; species Delitschia confertaspora. The sequence continues at coordinate 92,628 of ML993850.1, forward strand.
ATTCGCGTCCGAGTCGAGGAGAGTGCCGCAGGTGTTGCAGCGAAAACAATCGATATGCCATCTATTTCCGGCTGTCTAAATGTCAGTACATGCGATATAGGGACCACAGAGAGGTTTTGAAATGGCGCGAGAGAGTGATGTCTTGTATGGGGCATGCATACCAAGCTCGAATGCCTTTCCCTCCTCTAGAATCTGTGATCCAGTCAGTTGAAGCTTCTTGAGGGAGAACAGATAGACAAGCTAGGTACCTCTCCGCATCCTTTACATGGATACACAATGTCATCCTGGTCCAACGGGGACTCAGGATATGCTCCTGGCGAGTCCATTTTACCTGGGCCACCGTGTATAAGATCGGAACGGCGCGGACGACTCGGTGTTGATGCGTGGAAGAGGGCCAAGTTACGCCTGCGATGGAACACAAGGGTGATATGAGGGTATGCAGCCGATACGAAGGATAGCGAAGGGAGGTGTAATTGTCGACGTGGGCCGCCGTGGTTGAGAGGGAGAGAGGTGGTGAGGTTACAGGTACGTGCACCTCATGGAGGACCGGCCGACGATGCTGGACGGATTGGTTAGAGGATCGGGAGTAATGAACGAACGCTCAGAAAGAGGAACAAATGCACAGCAAACTGTCGAGGAAGAGAGACTCGATGTTGAGGTCGAGTGGCCGACAGCTGGGTGGCTTCACTCAAAATCCCCCTCCACAGGTCGCAGAAGTTGGGGCAGGGTCCGTCCTGACGAACGGGCCAATTGAAGAGTGCAGAGGCCACCCAAAGCGACCAAGTGCGCGCCGAGCCTTGGGGATTCTCGCTCAGCCAATTCACCATCACCGTTCAGGGTCCCGCAAGAACACGAACTCCACTCTGCCACAGACATGGAGTGAGCCCTCTTCCTACCATTTATATTCACCATATTATTTCGAAGTGTGTTCTTTTCTGATTGATTTATATAGAAAAGCTTACTTACAATGATCTGGAGTCGGTTTATCTTAAGCGTGATGTCATCTACCAAGCTGCGTAGTGATATAACATCAGCTGGAAGTCGGAGCGCAACTTGGGTGACGGGACGAAGGAGCTGAAGCTCAAGCGACGGTGAGAGAGCTTGCCCGGCGAAATGAGCTGGGTCACGGTACGTATAGAGTAAAGAGAGGCGTTAGAGTTTAGCAGCACCACTTGCCGGCGAGCACCGTGGAAGGATGCCGGGGAGGGAGACAGGCCCGTTCACTGTTCACAGCATATCGAGGCTTGCTGCAAGATGCGCGTGCGAACTGAAAAAGCAACTTTGCAGCCGCCACTTGAGGATGCAAGAATGTCAACTATGCCTCATGCTAGAGACATGAATATCTTCTTCTCAATCGCCTCAGGCCAGCCATAACTGTGCCAGGAGGAAATGCAACCCGGAACGCCAACAGCAATTCCCCGATAGATGAAACGCAGCGGTCGAGGGTGTGATCAGTCCTGGCTAGAGTTCTGTACGCTCTGGCCATGTTAGAGTCGACCCTATCCCCCAAGAGATCCCAGGACGCCTCTCCACATCGAAGATCTGACGGTTGTGCCGCCATCCCCCTGGCCAATGCTCTGAGCACTCGCAGACGTTCTCAGTCACGACTCACCACAGTTCCACAAGAAATCCTGCTGTCATCGTTTGAGATGAGAGACAGCGCATAGTTTTTTCTGTTCAGCAATCTCAGATTTACAACCTCAGTCGTCGAAAAGGGAATCGAACGGGATGTCCAGTCTTAAAATAGACGGAACTGCTATTCTCAGCATAGCGCGGGTCTGTAATATAACTGAAAGCTGGCCTCCTCTTCTCAATCTTCCCTTCCCGGCTCCCCAATAAGACATTAACGCAGGTACGGTGCCGTCAGATATTTTCCTGGGACAGTTCCATCTCGCGACCAGTCGCGGCCACCCAGGGAAGATACTCACCTGAAGAATAAGGCCAGTTTCAGAAGGCGTCGCCGATGGAGGGGTCATACACGTGTCCCTCTCTCACTGCGAGATCACTCTGAGTAACAATTAGGAGAAATTTGTCACGGACGACTAACAATATCCTGAAGAAAGCTTTGCTTAGCAGTGGGTACTATTAATGTGCGAAGGCTATCCAGAACGCCTTCAAACGCCTGAATTTTCCCTTACATCTGTCAATCATATGTGGACAATTCAGCTCGAACCCCCTGGAGATGATGTTATCAACCAACTTCTAGCGATCCGACAGGCCAAAATCCTGAGACATGTGGGAACACCGAGAGGATATGCTTACAAGGACCCCGTTTCAGCGTGCCGAGCGGGATCACGCAGTACCCTGGGGAACATATCAAAGTACCGGACGATTGTAAGGAGCCGAACAAGGCTCCTGTCCACAAGGCTGCTGACACCAACAACGCATAAAGGAGGGAATCTTAAACGCCAGGAACACCTTCTGACCCTTGGGGCTCATCTTTATCGAGTCGGAGCACGAATCTATCATATCGTGTCATGCTGGTGCCCATTTGGTCAGTACAGCTAGCGCAACACAAACGATACTCCACCACTGCCTATTATAGAGCCTCCCCGTTTTCGTTATACGTAGGACTGCTTTAACCACAGTTACCTCCAGGAAGCCTTCCCGAGCGTGGTTGTTCAAATGGCTCACTAGGCCTTCCGCGCGGCTATCTGCCGCCATCTAGGTTTGGAACAGTCTCACGACGTTTTAATCCTAGGTCGTACGGTCTCAACTATGATTGTCTACTTCCGGGGTTCTTCCTATTTCTAGTTCTAATTTCTGTCGTCATATGTCTCGTCTTGTTCCATCCTTCCTATTTGGAGCCTCGGGCAGCAAAATGGACCGTCACTCAACTTAAGCTTCTGGTTCTCTGTTGGGGCTCTTAGAGACAACTGTTCCTTCACGGAACTTACATCAAAATTTTAAACAGATAGGGGACGTATCGAGAGCCGATTAGGAAAACGGATAATCGATTAGAGCAGAATTCTATGCTTTTGAGTACACTTCAGCTGCTGGGCGACCCCCAAAGCGCCCCTTCTCCCTAACGAAATCTCACACTGGCCCGACATGGGACCAACGGTCCACAATATGGCTTTCTGTCATACTGGGGCTTTGCCCAACACTGTCACTATCAGCTTTCTGGGGTAAACGGGGGCATTTGTACTACCATACATTTTCGACTCCTCAGAAAAAGGAAGACAGAACATCGTAAGCCAAGATGCTGTCACCACGTGTGTCCACACATCTGCCACTTCATATTTAGCAGCTCCCCCTTGGCATGTCTCATATTTGAACTTTCTTAATTTAACTTGCAATTGCTTGTCAAATTATGAAATTCCAGAAATATTTACCGCTGGCGTCCGCTAAACGACTTCGGGACATCGGACCACTTACAGATTCTTTGGTAAAGGAGCTTATTCAGACTTACTACGGTAGTTCAGCATCGAGCAGGGGCAGCTCAGGATGGTAAATGTTGGCCGAAGGAAAAGTTGAATGTGAAAAGAACCACTCATAGAACCGGTATAATCTTCTGACAAAGGTATCCGAGATGCTCCTTTTCTCGCTTTCTGTCTATGAAGTATCTCACTCTACTCTCATCTCTTCATCTATTACTCGCCTAAAATGGGTGATGAATTAGTGGTTTGTTGATATCATCTGAAAGTCTAGGAAGCTGGAATCAATTGCATACGGCCCTTCCGATGTCGGTGGATTATATCTTCAGGCCGTAATACGAGGAAGCCATCAAAGAGAAGAGGTTAAATTTGCGCCTTTCCTGGAATGTTGATGCCCCCTTCATAAGGATGTCTGAAAGGGAAGAACTCCAACTGTATCTCCTTCCCTATAGTACAACAGTCTTTGAAAATCTCATGGCAAGAGAATGATGGAATTATTCTAGAGCACACGAACGAGTATTCATGACTTTCCTCACGACATTTCTTTTTTTGCATGGGGGTTGCTTTAGTTTCAACATCATGGTCAGTTTCTAGTAATACGATTGGTCCTTTTCGTCCGCCTAATCGGAATCATTTCACGCATGCAGATGCAGCTTCAGGATGCATACCAAGACTCATGAGGCTTTAATCAACACCAATCACTAAGGGATGTATTATCGTGACCCTTTCCTGGGGCCTTTTGGTCCGCGGGATCATGGTATCGTATGATGTATTGCTGTAAGGATGAAGGTGGGGTTTGATGCTCATATTAGCCATTACCCCGCCTCAACAGTGAAAGGCATAGGTACATAAACAACGGTTCTTTTCCATTTCTACTTCCTCTTCATCATCTGTTCGGTTTCATTTATCCTCGAGTGTCGTTTGTATTCCCCTAACTGTCATTTCACTGAAAAACTTCTAACGTCTTACAGCCTTCATATCCAAAACAAACCACAAAAGTACTACCTGCCACAATGCCTCAGGCCATGACCAGAGCGCAGGCATTATCAATGAATCAAGGTACATCAGTGTTAAGTATGCTGAGCATGAACCGGTGTTCGATTTCAGTGTCTTCAATTCCTCTCGAGCTTTACTCGGGGCAATTGAAGGCACTGGTCTCGTTCTGAGATTATACGGTTTGAACTTGATATCTGGATAATACCAGCGAAAGGATCATTGCTCCCCTTACTCCATCCCACTACTTTGGGCACTCTAACAGGTTGTAGGTATCAGTCGATATACCTTGCCCCCGCTTTCGGAAAACGAAGTGAATTGAACTATCAACATGTCTCCACCAGCAGCTATCCACCAATCTCCTCCCCAGCTCTCGAATATGAGCTACAAGTCGGGTAAAGGTCTCGATACCAACATTGGCAATGGCACTGAAGCCAAAAATCTCGAGGCCTTGAACGGCAGATGGGACAACTTCAACTTCGCCCCAATCCGCGAATCCCAAGTCTCACGTGCCATGACGCGCCGCTACTTCGCGGACCTGGATACCTATGCCGAATCTGACATTGTCATCATTGGCGCAGGTTCTTGTGGTCTTAGCACGGCCTACATGCTTGGAAAACAGCGTCCTGACCTCAAGATTGCTATTATCGAGGCGGGCGTTTCCCCGGGCGGAGGAGCTTGGCTTGGTGGCCAGCTGTTTTCGGCTATGGTCATGAGGAAGCCGGCGGATGCATTTCTAAGGGATTTGGGGGTTGAGTTTGAGGATGAGGGAGATTTTGTGGTTGTGAAGCATGCTGTAAGCGCGTTTTTCCCACTTCCCCTAAACACACCATTTTCAATCTCCATCCCTATTCCCGAATACCAACCCCCACCAACCCAGGATAAACAAACCACTTACAATATACCAGGCCCTATTTACCTCAACCCTTCTCTCGAAGGTCCTGACCTTCCCCAATATTAAGCTCTTCAACGCCACCACCGTCGAAGACCTCATCACGCGCCCCGACCCAACCACCAACTCCGGCCTCCGCATCGCCGGCGTCGTGACAAACTGGACACTCGTCAGCATGCACCACGATGACCAATCCTGCATGGACCCCAACACCATAAACGCACCCCTCGTCATCAGCACCACCGGCCACGACGGTCCCTTTGGCGCCTTCAGCGTCAAGAGGCTTGTGAGTATGCAGGCGGTGGAGAAGTTGGGGGGCATGAGGGGGCTGGATATGAGGAGTGCAGAGGATGCGATTGTTAAGGGGACGAGGGAAGTGGTTAAGGGATTGATTGTGGGTGGGATGGAGTTGAGTGAGGTGGATGGGGCGAATCGGATGGGTCCGACTTTTGGGGCGATGGTGCTTAGTGGGGTTAAGGCGGCTGAGGAGGCTATTAAAGTGTTTGAGGAGAGGAAGGAGGAGAAGGAATATTAAGTCAAAGGTGTCTCGACTTGGGCTGAGTTCGTTGAGTTCGATTTGCTGGATTTCTAACTTCAGTCCTTCCTTATGCCCCTTACCTGCCCCTTACCTGCTCCCTTTAGTATCTGATTATTGCAAGTTAAATAAATTAGCACTCATTATTTACCTTCAGCATTTCTCTCCGAGGGTGCTTATTTCATTGTTTGTCTACAGATGACCATAGAAACCATTGACCATGTGTCCTTTTACCCTCTACGCTTCATGTTTCTCGGCGGTATCTCAATCGCTGCTCTTTAAACGACATTACATGGAACATCATTTCACAATATCTAACACAAGAGGCGTGGGAACTAAGGCAGCTATGATACTTATAGTCTAGCCGTGTTTGACATTTTTCCACTAAACGCTTCCAACTATCGCATTCCTTTTCCCTCAATATCCCTCCACCTACCATATTCAGCTTTCTTTATCCCACTTTTAACCATGCTAGAATCACATTCAGTCTTTATCTCCACATCTCTATCTACCCTTTCTCCTTTCTAATCTATTCTCTCTATATTCCCTAACCTTCTGTAAATAAATCTCTCTTTCACTCTCCTTAGGTTCCATTTCTTCCCTTCTCTCCTCTTTATTGTCATTTGCACTTTTTATATCAATACTCCTCTACAATCTCTATCCATAGCTTTCGCCCGTAAATTATGTGTACCTTTCCATGGGTTTAAGGTCCGTTACGGCCTCTCGTAAGCTTACGTACTTACGGAGTATTATTTTCTGGTATAGTTACGACCAGTTAATCCGCAAGGGGTAAAAGATAGGGGAAAGCTTTTAAATAGAGCAGAATCACTAGAATCCCTAGAAAGCCCGATAACGTAATGCCTAAGTTACATCTTATCTTATCTTGTTAAACCCCCTTTTCTAACCTCTAACACCACGAAATCTTCGCAGTGTATGCCATTCGAGGTAACCCGTATTATGGCCATAAATCCAACTAGATAGAGTTACGATACGCCTCATATCTAGCTTACCTAGGTACTAACGATGTGATCCGTAAGCCGTAGCAGTTACTGCTGTAATAGGTTCCGGCTAAAGCCCTGTATATACCCTTAAAGTTCTCTTAATTTTATTCTTGGGATTGATCATGCTCGAGGTAGTAGTTCTATTCTTAATATGAGTACCGCTCTAAGAACATGAAATGTTGAGGGATCGATTGCATGTGGGTGAGTTCCACTTACTGGCTTGACGTAAGCTGTGGTTGATGAGTTGGAAGTTCTTGTAATGCTATCAAGGTGATACACTAATTGCCAGACAGTCCATGATCCTACCTACCATTGTACCGTACCGACACCTAAGCCCATCCCTAAAACCACGCCAACTTTCTAATTCCCTACTTTGCCTTCAACTCCAATTGGAAATCACCATATCTCAGCCACTTTCTCGTTTCCTAATACGATCTATAAGGCTTATTCTTCAGTCTTCCACCTACTCCCTCTTCTAGAAAATAAAACAATTCCTCTACCCCAACCCTTCTACATACAAAAACCCCTATCCACTACAACCAGACCTCCCCTAACTAACTGCCACGACTACACCACCCATGTCCAGCAGCTATGATGAATCTAAGCATAGAAAAGGGGTGACCAAATTTCCTTTTTTTTTTTTCTTACTAAAAGGATAAAAGAGAATATTTGGTGAGGTTTGGGGCCGAACCCACCGCCGTTCTGTCAACATCACCGGCGCCACGTAACCCACCTTTTGCGGCGGGCCCTAATAGATATGCTGAGGATTCAATACAGCCACATTTTCCGCAGATTTAGCCAATATTAATTTTTGCCACAATGTGTATATTTTGCAGCTGTGTCGAAGGCGAATGGATTTCACGTTCCTGTTATAGATGGCGCGATCAACCGAAAGGAGATGGATAACATTCGCAAAACCACAGTATCTACCCATCGCCTCTAGCGGTCTTTGACCCTTCCCCTATTTTCTCATGCACAACTCGATTCTTCTCCCATCTTCTTACCTCAGCCTTCCTCTGCGAGCTTCTATCAACCCGAACCAGGGCATCGCAAAGGCGGCTCAACAACCACTCGCTCTCGCTCACGTCAGCCAAAAGCGGACTGTCATCGCCTATCCAATCCCAGTCGCCCAGGCCTTCTTTTTCGTCATTATCATCCTCATCCTGACCTCGATCCTTATTATCATCGGTATTCTTCTCTTTAGCCTTCCCCGTGGTCCCTAAATCAGGTGGGTTCATTCCGATCTTTCTACTGGCGCGAATCAACCTCGAGAACTCCACCCATTCTTCATAAGAGTATTTCTTTGGCTTTTCAGTTCGGAGGTCGGTTTTGAGGTTTGCGGCTACTCGGCGGATGGAGAGGGCCAAACGGCCGCATAGGGAGGAGGGTGTTATAATATCTGCCGGGCGGGACGGTTTTCCTGCTTCAGCGGCTTCGTTTCCTTCGTCTTTCCCACCGTTTTCATTTTCATTCTCGCCATTGTTTTCATCCTCATCGCCCTCCACCGCAGCACCTTCCTCCGGATCCATAGTCGCAAACCCCGTCCTCAGCCTCTTCTTCACTGCACGCTCTACAATCCTTCTTTGTATCCACCCCAGCAGCCTAGGATATCTCTCCAACAAACTCTTCCAAATCCCCTGTTTCGGTAACACCGTGAAATCTGCCAAAGAACTTGCACTCTTCTTAAACTTATCCACAACCGTATCCCCCATATCGCTAACCAGAATCGTCATAGTCGGCACAGCCACCAAACTCCATACCACAAAAAAGCACCTTCCAGCATTACTCTTCGGAGCTAGATCCCCATATCCAATCGTCAACAATGAGATATAACAAAAATACAGTGCTTGGAAATACGTCATTCTTTGGGTGTTCTTCTCGGCTTGCCAGAATACGATAGCGCCGACAGACCAGAGGATGCCGAAGGCAAGGGTGGAAAATGTCAGGGCGTACCAGCGTTTGAAGTTTTTGGTCGAGTGTTGAATGCGGCGCATTTCGTTGAAGCGGTCGCGTTCTTCGCGAAGAAGGAGTACGCGGCGTTTGGGGTTGAGGATGGGGATACGGGGGGCTTTTTCAGCTATCTTGCTTATCACCGTTCTATTCGCAGGCCTAGCTTCTATGGGCGCACTGATAGACTTCCTATCGATGTGGCGTTGGCGTTTCCGCAAGCGGTGTTGGTGGTAATGGTGCCCTTGTTGGACTCTCTCTCTTAGATCGAAGGAGTTGGTCACGGTGCGGGATATGGTGCGCTCCCGGACTCGGTCTACGTGTTTGCGGATGATTTTGTCTTCGCCGAGCTCGCCCATAAATTTATAGATGCTGGAGATGACGAGACCGAGGGTGATGATGCCACCGACAGAATAGGGGAAGACGAAGCCGCGGGCAACATTGTCGCTTGGGTAGAGGTCACCGAAACCGACGGTTAGAATGGTTACGTCGCAGAAGTATAACTACCGCCAAATTTGGTCAGTATCAGTAGCAGCAGTTTCTGACTCCTCGCTTACAGCATCTGAAAACCCCCACCCAGGTTCCCCCTGATCCCCTTCCATGCGGGAGAAAATTGCAGCTCCGCCTGCAAGCCAGATAAAGAACATCATAGTTTGGAGGATCAAGGTTCTTTGCGCGTCTGTAAGATCAAAGGTATCTGGATAGTGCCCAAGGAAGTATCCGAGCATGTTAATCATCAAGATCATGGAACAGACGCAGTATATCACCGTCGCAATAACCGCATACCAGTAACCTTGCGTATATGTCTCGTAGGGTCGGTTTGGAGGCGCATAGAGGTGCATACAGATTGTGATACCCATGAGCTAGGAAATTGGTTAGACTGGGGCTTAATGTCCCCCATTTAAGATGAGGAAAATACTGCTTAGAGAATATAACCATGATAGGATGCGAGAGAAAAACTTACTTACAAAGGCAGTAGAAAGAAACCAGGAAATGATGGTCACGGGAAGTGCGACCCTGTATCGTATACGCTGTGTGAAATTGAAAAGGAGAAATAGGTTTCCTAGGAAGCCAAATATCAGGGAGGCTACGTTGAGCCAATAACACCTATGCCGTGTAAGGTCAATGAACAGAGACTAGAATGACCCCAAGATATATGCTGAATTGGTAGTTGAAAACAAAACTCACCATCGTGGATCAGCGAACTTTACTCCATCAAATTCAGGCACAAATTCGCCGTCCACGAAGACAGTTTCTCTCCAGGAAGTAACTAGGGCGGCAATCGAAAGGACGTTTGCTGTACAAGTTAGCATAGTTGAAGTAAACGTTTAAAGCATTACTTACCCAGAGGACCTAGAGTAGCTGCGAGTAGCCTTGATTGACAGTTAAGATCCCCTTTACAATAGAGCCCGGGTAGTACTTACGGTATAGCGGTACACGCAAACCACCAATCACTTAAAGATCATCAGTTAAAACATTCTCATAAATAACCTCATAGTGCAGATATACCGTATATACCAGAAACGAAGTATAAAAGCAAACATCTAAATCCACGTACCCTTCCTGTTTAACTTTGTTGGTTCCTTCCCATCTACTCCGCTTCTTCCGCTCAGGCATGTTCGTTTCATTGTATTGAAAATCTTGATTGGGCTCTCTTCCAGCTGCATTCCGATATTTCTCTGTGTTGTCCATACGATTATCTCGAGAGGCCGCCGCTGAAGTCATTTTTCAGGTTGGCTTACTCATAACATTACGAGCACGGAGTGAAGATATCGGAAAGGGTTCGTCGAGGCCTTTTTAAGAGGATTTTTAGGTTGACTAGGTCATAATAGGAAGAGATAAAGTTATCCCGCAGTTGGAATAGAATGTGTGAGGATATATACGGGAAGAGAGGATAAATCGGAGAGCAGTGAATTAGGATGCACGTGCAGTTAGTAAGGATGACCAAATTGGCGCTAAAGCAGGATAAAGGATGCGCGAGATTTCGAAGTCTAAAGACCGAAGTCTAGGTTATTTAGATGGATGAAGAGAAAAGAGTTCAAAGGCGATGAGAAGTAGATATCTTTAAATGATGTAAATCAAGGGACTGTGGTTGAAGGAATGATGACATATAACATTAAGCAGGTTATGTTAGAAGGGCGCGAGGTTGTTTCCGATTCGCGCCCTGACAAAGACTATCAAAGTTTCCTAATATTACTGATCGCCCCCTTTCCATCTGAATAGAATACTCTCTAATCATTATCAACGGTGAGGCGTCATATTGAAAAACGCACAAAATTTCAAGGAACAACAGGGTAGTTGTGGTAGGTTTCTATGTAAATTACTAAGACAACAAAGTTTATAAATCGTAACGGGCGTAATAGAAGTCAAGGCCATAACATGAGATGAAAATGGGAGCACACAGATGCCAGGGCTGCACATGTAGGCGACTCTACCTATAACAACCAGTAGTACCGTGAATCGCAAGCAAAGCATCCTAAAGAGCGTTCTTGCTTTACAACCCTTGTCGCCCTTGATGTTCTCTTGAAATCCTCATAGTTAACAAGGATCTCTTCGTCCTCTTCTCTCTTCTCGTAGCTCTTAACCGAGAAATTCTTATTACTGCCCCTGTCATGGAGCAAATCCGGAGAAATGAGCAACCGAATAGCAGTCCTGTCTTTGCCATTCCCCAAGGTAGGCGTGCGAAGAGTTATTGCCGGGTCCCTGGAGCTTTCAAAATGTTTACTATACGAGTAAATGTTATCCTCAAGACTCTGGTCCAACGGTCTTTTGCCATTTTATCTTTCAGGGACCCATGCCTTAGCAACGTTGTCCAAGGCGCCTTTATCTGTCTTGACAACACAGTACGTCTGAATCACTCACACACCGGTGTAATAAGTGCGAAGTTTATGGTAACGGACCATGCCCAGGGGTCTGTCAGAATGTTCATAGCGTGGGTAGGAGAGATGCAGGCGCCTTTGCGAATCGCATCGCGGCACCCCATTAAACCCCCAATAAAGGTTAAATGTGGGCCCGTTCTTGTTGTAATCTTCAGCTTGTTCCTGTATCAAATAATAGATCAGAAAAAAAAATTTATTTGAGGGGACACCAGGTCGGCATACATTCATGATACGCCTATAGCGAGTAATAATCTCTTCCCGCTTAACCAGTTCAATCAGGAAATCTGCAGTGCTGCTAGCAAAGACTGGGAGTAGGAGGTTGTTGGCACTTTGAAAATGAATTTTGGAAGCTAATTGAAGATGCAAAAAGCACAGATGTGGTGAAATCAATATATGGGAAGGAAAGAGGTGCTGAGGATGGATGGAGTAGGTTGGAGATAATTTACAATCCTTTTATACTGACTTTGGTACGCCGACGACGCTGTCAATCGCTACATTCGGCCGACTAGGGAAGTATCCTCAACGAAGATGTAACTCCTTCGCTGTTTTCTGATTTCACCTCCTCCTGGTTCCTGGAGGTAGACTCAATAGCTGATCGCACAACCGCTGCTCCCTAGGGCGATGCCACAGCTTTGAGACACACATCATAGCATGCTGGCGTGGGTAGCAGTACCCAGTTCTAGCCTAAATACTCTTAGCTGAACAAGTCAAAGTTAATCTCACGCAACGAGATGAGCGCTTGGATTGGTGCCGAAACCGAATGGAAGTCGCTCAGCACAAAGCTACCTGATCAAATCGCTATTGGCGATGATAATGACCGTGATAGTCATAACAGAATTCGAGTTGGAAATTACACTCACCAAACGGGGCCATTTCGACACATTGACCCACTGATATGCTATGCTGTACCTCAACAACCACTGGCTCATTAACGCCGCATTGGAGCCGAAGAAGTGCTCTGTGCATCTGGAAAAGGTAAATTCAACACGCCCTTCGAACTTAGGTTGGGGAGTGTTCCTCGGTGGACTCCGGTGTTCGCGTATCGGTTGGTATTGGACAAATTGCCGTACCCGCCAGCGTAGGAGTGGAAAGAGCCGGAAGAGGTGCTCGAGAGACCACGGTTCGGTTTGAAGAGCGGAAGAAGTTCTTTAGTCGGAAGTTGCCCGAAGATTCCGGAGAGACCGAAAAGAAATAGAGGGTAGACGCTGTTTTATCTCTCAGGGTCATATAGAAAGCCATGCATTGGACTATGCCACCGCTTGCGTGAACTGGAACCAGGATGGATCATGAGTGTAATGACTGTGTCAGGGGAATCCGGAAACCAGGGGAAAATTGTTTGAACCTGGATATGTAGGTGTGATGACCTGGGACATGAGGGCAGAGCTAGATGCCTGCATCGAAAGGTTGAGAAATCCCACCAAGTCGTTGGAATATGGGTACCTGTATGGTAGAGCCATAAAGATGCATTGATGGAGGAGAAAGAGGGGGGAGAGGAGAGCAGCAGAGGGTTTTCTTGCGCAGAGAGTGGTACCGCCTGGACTAACTTGGAAGGGAAGAGATATCGTAACATCCGAGCAGATACATACCTACTTGGTTAGGTCAGAAGCACGCCGCACCTGGCATAACTTAGCGTGGCTCTTTTGTCGACGGGGGCCACGAAAAGTCGATATGGGCGGCTGGTTTCATAAATCGCGCTTGATATTACATCAAAGCTGTCTATCCATCTGTGAATTATATACAATACAACATATCCGGTCCAATCGCATCTTACACTTACTGTGCCTTGAGCTTCTCTGTCAATTCAGGGACTTTTTCAAACAGATCTCCCACAAGTCCAACATCAGCGACCTGGAAGATAGGCGCATCTCCATCTTTGTTGATGGCCGCAATCACCTTGCTGTCCTTCATACCCGCCAAGTGCTGGATGGCCCCCGAAATACCCGCACAAAGGTAGAGCTGTGGGGCCACGTTCTTTCCAGTCTGTCCCACCTGGAGACTATTATCTGCAAAACCGCTGTCGACAGCGGCTCTTGAAGCGCCAATGGCAGCACCGAGAGCATCGGCGAGAGGGGGCATAAGCCTATCGAATTCCTCCTTAGACTTCAAGCCCCGTCCGCCCGATACAACCTTCTCCGCCGAGCTGAGATCTGGCCGATCAGATTTGGCGAGATCTTCAGAAACCCATTCAGTTTGACACTCCGCTTTGGGGTCTGCTCCCTCTTCCACCGCGGCGGATCCACCCTCGGTCTCGGGTGTCGGGAATCCAGTTCCTCGGACTGTGATGATTTTGATATCATCAGTAGACTGAACAGTCAGAATTGCGTTTCCGGCATAGATGGGTCGGACAAACGCTATTGGGCCGTTAGCATACAAGCCGTGTACAAGAAAGGGCAGCGATCACTCACTGTCCTCGCTTTGAATCTCCGTAACATCTGACAGTTGCTGGGTGTCTAGAAGTGCAGCCACACGAGGCATGATGTTCTTTCCGAACGCCGAATGGCTAGCCAGGACGTGTGTGAAACCTCCCTTCTTGATGTTCTCTACCAACAAAGGTGCATAATTCTCAGGAAGACCCTGCGATCAAAACGTCAGCAATTGAGCGAATAGAAATCCGAATCGATGAAGACCACCAACCTTATCGTATGCTCCGTTTTCAACGTATATTATCTTCTCAATCCCTTTGACTTTGGCCGCCTCATCTGCTACCGCCTTTACCCCACTCCCGGCAAGGAACGCTGTGACTGAGCCTCCCAACTTCTGACCAGCCGACACTGCCGCTAGTGACGTGTTGATGAGCTTTCCATCCTTCTGTTCGAGTACTGCAAGAGTTGACAATAGTCGTGCAAGAGCGGAATACTGAGGAAGTGCGGAGGGTTGCGAGAGTCGGAGATGGGTCCGCGCTTGACGGAGGACAGAATGCCTTGCGGCGGCGAACATGGCGGAAATAACAGTGGGCGAGTTGTGCAAAGGTGGTAAAGGAAGGTCGGAAGGAATTTATAAGCGGAGTGTAGAATTGAGGCAAAGAGGTAAAGTTAGAAGAGGACAATGGGGTAGGGTGTATGGAAGCTTGAGATACTGGAGCGCCATGACCTCGGCTTGCTTCGCTTCATGCGCGCAGAGAGCGCCAACCTAGCGCATCTGGGCAATCCCTACGTCACGTGATTTTGGTGACAGCCCTGGAGGGCTCATTGAGACACCAAAAGAAACGAGCCTCATCGCGAAAGTCGAACGCGACAAGCTCCAACCCACCACCCGCAGCCCGCCCAACCATCCCACATCGTCACTCTTCTTACTTCCTATAACAAAATTTGGGCGCGTCTTTCCATACTTCGCGTTATTTCTGTCTAGCGGAACGTCCGCAGCATCCCCTCCGTGCTCTCCGCTTCACCCTTCTCCCTTCTACTGTCGGATTCACCTAGGATAGCTTCAAGTCATCATGGCCGACCATTCACCGGCAGGAGAAACCTCTACAAAAGGTGCTGAGAGCTCCCACTTGGGCGAGGAAGGAACTGCGCAATCCAATGTCAGCGGCGGACAGGCAGATCAAGGTATGCATCCATTCATCTCACTGTCATCAAAACACAGTGGACTTGAACCCTCCCAGCTAGGGCGCACACGCCTCAGTTAATTGTGAGGAAGTCCGGACGATGACTCTACTAACAAATCTTGAAGATATGTATATGGGCGATGACCACAATACCGGCGATGTCAAGCCTCAGTTATCATCGCGCGAACAATCAGCCGCTACTCCCGCCGTCGCCGACAATCCTCTTGATGCGCCAGACGCTCCCCGGCCCGAAGCTGAAGATGCCGATGGTCAGGCGGATGAAGAGATGACCGGCGTGATCGATGCTGCGAAATCTGCCGATGGAGAAATGGCCAAAACCGCTGATGGAGCACCCGCCGAACCAGATGACGAAGCGAAAGGGTTGTTGGTTGATGCTGCGCGCAAGCAGCTTGTTCAGCAGCAGTATATGGTTATAGTTCCGAGTTACAGCCAATGGTTCGATATGCATACCATCGACATCAAGGAGAAGAGAGCGCTTCCTGAATTCTTCAACGGCCGAAACCGGAGTAAAACACCCGCTGTATACAAGGACTACCGTGATTTCATGATCAACACCTACCGGATGAATCCCCTCGAGTATCTCACCGTCACGGCATGTCGGAGGAACTTGGCTGGCGATGTCTGTGCTATCATGCGCGTTCATGCGTTCTTGGAGCAATGGGGCTTGATCAATTATCAAGTGGGTGCCTTCGTTTTCCTTATGGAGTGCGTCAAAGTCCTAACAGCATAACAGGTTGACCCAGAAATCCGTCCATCCAACATCGGCCCACCATTCACTGGCCACTTCCGCCTAACAGCAGACACTCCACGAGGCCTTCAACCACTACAGCCAGCACCCGGATCCACCACTGATGGAAAACCTCATCCCCAAACGGAGAAACTGGCAAATCAGCAGGCGCTCTCAAAAACTGACTTGAACCAAAAAACTCGACGGGATATCTATGACACAGAAGGCAGAGAAGCCACAATGCCTGAATCAGGTGAAGCAGGAGCCAATGGAGAGGCTAGGGGACCCATTGACCACATCAAGCAGTACCACTGCCACAGCTGCGGTAATGACTGCACCAGGATACGCCATCATCTCTCTGCCTCCAAGGTAGCGGCAAACAAGCCAAATCCTCTTCCGAACCATGATTTGTGTCCGAGGTGTTTCATGGAGGGTTCCTTCCCTGTTTCTTACAGTGCATCAGATTATATCAGAGTAGAAAATCCCAGTTACAAGGCTGTTCCGGACCGCACGCGCCCTTGGACCGAGGAAGAGACCTTGAATCTCCTTGAGGCCCTGGAAGTCTACGACGAAGACTGGAATAAAGTCGCCGAACATGTGCCCGGGCGCACACGGGAAGAGTGCCTCCAGAAGTTCCTGAAACTAGACATTGACGAAAGGTATCTAGAGGAGGACCTTCCACAGCAAGAATCTGGCCTTGGCCTCCTCAGCAACGGCCCCATCCCATTCTCCCAGGCCGACAACCCCGTCCTAAGCGTCCTGAGTTATCTTGTCTCCCTCGCCGACCCGCACGTCACGGCTGCTGCCGCAGGTCGTTCCATCCAGGAGCAAATCCGCACCCTCCGCAAAAACATGGAAAAATCTCCTACGCGCTCTGAAGCCGAAAAGGGCAAGGGAGCTACGCCCAAGGACACCTCGGACGTCAAGAACGAAGACGCAATGGACGTCGACAACCGGTTCTCCCCCCAACCCACCGACAACAACCAGGTCGCCACCACAACCTCCACCTCCCAAGACACCAGCAATCCCGTCGCCAACCTCCCTTTTGCCCTCACCGCCGCCCGCAGCTCCGCCCTCGCATCCCACGAAGAACGCCATATCACGCGCCTCGTGTCTGGCGCAGTCAACATGCAGCTCCAGAAACTGCAGCTCAAGCTCGCGCAGTTCAACGACTTTGAAAATCTGCTGAGTGCAGAGAGGAGGGATTTGGAGAGGAGAAGGCAGCAGTTGTTTTTGGATAGACTGGCGTTTCAGAAGAGAGTTAGGGGGCTCGAGGAGACTTGTAGGCGGGTGAGTCAGGGACTTGGTGGGCAGCCGGGGTTGCCGGGCGGGATGGGGGCGGAAGATGCGGTGGCCGCGTTGACGGAGGGGATGCGGATGTTTGGCGTGGGCAAAGGGGAGGAGAAGGGGGTTATGAGGAGGGAGGGGGAGGGGGAGGATGCTGCGCCTGTGGAGGAGGGGCAGGAGGGGTTTGGTAGGGTGGAGTTGTAAAACTCAAGTGACGATGACTGGATGAGTTTAAGGTGTGCTGCTTTCAACGTGTTTGAATACCTAGATATAGGTTAGGGTTGGTATGGTTATTGGCGTTGTCGGATGTGACTTTTCCCTTTTGGTCGAGTAGGTTAGGTAATCATAGCCCTAGTTAGGGGATCGAAAGTGGTATTCATCTTTTCTTGAACCCTGTTCTTCTGGGCTTGACGGTGATGAATTGCCGTCCAATTGAAATAGTGGAGTAAAGAGACTTTTGCCCTATGATTTCAAAGGTTAAGCTCCAAATCACTAGCTGATGCCCCTTCGCCGAGAACAGAGTTGAGTTGAGTGAATTTCATGTACCCTGGCCCATTTGCCTTTAGCGATATGCAGGCTACCGACCATTTAACAGAAAAGCCTGTGTAAGGACTTATCCTTGCAGTGATATAACTCATATAAAATAAGGGAAAGTAGAAAAGGAGAAAGATCGAAAAAGAGGGGAGAATGGGTAAAAGGCTACTCTCCGCAACCGCTGGTATTGTACCCGTTTATAAACCCTCCTGTTGACTTCGCAAACTCCAGCACTCCTTTGAGCTGAGCCGTCGTAATCTTCCATCTGTCGCCTTTACTGTTTTTGGCCCGGTTCTGCTCTTTCAGGAGGCTTGTCCCCTGACACGAAACCACACGTAGTGGGAGACGCAAATGGAGGAGGATCACATCCTCGTTAACCACACTGCCTATATAGCCCCAAAGGAACGGATGCACTTGGCGGTCTTTCTAGAATGTCAATGGCAGTGTCACTGTAATAGACTGAAGGAGCAAATCAGGTACACATAGGTAGTGGGCTTGCTGATCCAGAGCTCATTACGGAATTTCTGTTCAGAGAGGGAAAACCTGTGGTGAGAGACTTGGGTATACAAATCACTTTTGGCCCTGACGGTATGTTATTTCTTTAGAGCTCTCTAATATACAGGCATTCTGGTGTGAAGAAAGCAAAAATACTAAGGCCACAAGGTACATCGAAGAAGGGGAGCAATGGAGGGGCATACACCCTCCTCCAACTTTGCTACGAGACAAGAACGACTCACCATTCGCGCGTCCGAGGCTATGGATGAGTGGAATGTGTACGAAAGGGAGAGGGAACGGGGTCAGCCGGGAGGGCACCAAGGAGGCGATGCACCGCAGCCAGCAAGGGTGAGACGAAAGGAAAAAAGGAACACCCAAACCCCTTTAGAACAGTGGATCTACAGGAAATGGGAGAATCAACGGCCTGTCCAGACAGTAGGGAAGAAGGCCCCCGCATAGAAACCTCCAAAGGAAACACACGTTCCGAGCCTTCATAAGTACATTACATAAGCACCACATGAAAGCAGAGAACATCGTGGCCACACTACTTTGTACGTGGGTCGTCGGCTTAAATGACTGGTTAGCATGGGTAGGACTTCCTAAGCACATGCCAGATCGTGAATGTGGATAGCCACGCTAAACGCCAATAACATGTTGTTACAATCCGCCCAAGGCGCCCGGGAAGGGAACAGGTATCGAAGGGCAGAAATAGAGGGCTATCAAGACCATCTCTAGGCGCATAAAGGAGACAAACAGTCACATGCTGGCTTATCCGTCAAGGGATTCTGGACCAATTTAACCCTAGCGAAGAGGATCGAGGAGGAGCCTAACGAGGAGAGGAGACCGCTCCTGACCCTCGAAACGATGGGACTTGGAACGCAAAATCAGGCTGGCAAATTGCAGTGGTAACAATATTGCCTAGAAATGAGAGAGGTAAAACGGCCTCGTTAGCCAGGGTACCAAGTCACAAACATAGTTTTTCCCTATCAAAGCTTTTCCGAAATAGATAGTAGAGTCTGCGTGGCGCCCTCGAGGTACCGTATCGGACGTTAGACCAGAACAAATAATAATATAATGATAATTATCTTAGTAAAAGACTTTATAGCTTCTGTAAGCTCATATGGTTCCTACAATATTTCTAGAAAAAGGGAGACAGAAATTCGGATCAGTAAAAAAGGAAGATAGAAACAGGGTTTGGATCAAGGAATCGGAGCCGGACCTTGAAAGACGAAAAGAGGATGTGGAGTAGTCGTAGAGAATTCTTCATACCATTTCGAGAAGAACATGAAGACAGCAGAGATATAATCGTGCATCAAGAAAGAACACCTGCCAGATCAAGGATGCGTAAATACCTTGAGACATTTATGATTGGGTTATTCCTTCTAGATTCCAATTATTGGAGGGAAAATGAACAAACGGTAAAGTAGACTCGATAGATTTCTAGACTAGAGTGATTTATTAGGTCTACAGAGAGGATATCATTGGAGTTCGACTTCGAAAAGCGCAAACCGACATAATATAACAATTGTTTGGGGATGAAAACATGGGTGATATCTGGCCTCTGATGAGAAGCGTAGGCAAACTACTCAAAGCGACACCCTACCTAGTAGTAATTTTATATTATGGTTATCCAGATCTACAACTACAACATATACTCGGATATGCTTATATCAAACACGGAAACCAGTGAGAAACTTCCCCAAACGTAGAACCATGCCTAAATTGCTTTTTACACTGTCCTTGCCTTTCCATCAGAGCCCACTTTCCAATCCAACCCCCCCAAACACCCGTAACCTCCTAATCTCTCCCCTTCAACTCTGCCAACCTCTCAACCAACCTCTCCCACCCCCCGGTCCCCTCCCAAACATCCTTCCCCTTCCCCATCACACTCCTCACCGCACTTCTAGCCTTAAATTTCCAGTCCTTCGCTACCAACTCGCCCGATCCAGCCGCCAGCCCCTCGGTCCTCTCCCTTGGTCCCAATGTTTCATACGCGTCCACTAGATCAATAGTCTGCTCAACTACCGCATCCCACTGTGCCTCACTCCCACTCTCCCACTTAGGCTGACTCGTCACCGCCCTCCACGCCTTCTCATGGGCTTCGAGCGCCGATGTGGGGCGCGAGGTGTGCATGTACAATTTCGCCATGATCCCCCACAACCTCGGAGACGCTGTAATCAACGGCCTGATGTGCTTTTCGACGAGCTCGTTGACAAGCCGGGCTAAGCCAGGCTTTGACGGGTCGAATCCTCCTTCCTCTTGCACGACGTGCCGGATAAGAAGATCCAAAATATCCTCATCCACGCACTTCTCGCCTTCTGTCGGGCCACGGAGTTCGCAGAGACGGCGCTGCGCAGTTATGAGGTCCATGTAGCTGGGAGGGTTTGTGCTGGCGGCGACGGTGAGAACATTGGACCATATCCGACTATTGTCATGCTTGAGCGTCGCTGCGCGCTTGAATGCCTTCAGTGCATCCTGCCTGGGATGACTCGTCACCCTCTCCCCTTCCTCCTCAGGAACCCCCCCTTTGGGCTTAGGCCTCAAATGCAACAGCGCAGCCGCCAAATTGCTCCAACTCTCCGCGTCCTGGTCATCGAGCTGCACGCAGCGGGAGAAGGCTTCAACGGCATTTTTGAACTGCTGGAGTTCAAGGTAGGCGCAACCGAGCGCAAACCAAGCAGGCTGGTTCAGGGTATTTACCTTTATGGCAAGCCGGTAGGCTTCGGCCGCTTTACCATAGTCGCGGACGGAGAAGTAGTGCCTTCCTAGTGAGCGCTGGGCGCGGGCGTAGCGGTGGTTGGAGACCTCCCAGGCCTTTTCGTACATGCCATTGTCCTTATCGATGTCACCGAGGATGCAGTACAGACGCGGTGCGTCTGGAGGTGCGGGGTCCCGTTCTGCGCCTTCCCATTTCTCTTCTTCAAGGTTGGCAAGGTCGTCGGAGCCGGAGGTTGCGTGGAAGAGTTGGCGCCGGACGATGCGCTTTGCTTTCTCTTCGCGCTCGGTGGCGGCCCAGCAGAGGGCGGCTTCGGCCCACATTTCGAGGCGCTCGTAGATTTCGAGGGCGGAGCGGAGACCGCCGACGCTGACCCAGCGGGCAGCGAGTTCCGCTTCGAGTTCCCAGCGCGAGGGGGAGCAGAGCGGGAAGATGTAGCGGAGGCGTTCGGAGACGGGGGCGGATTCGCCTTCCTTTGCTTGGGGCAGGAAAGTCGTCCCCGCAGCTTCAGAGCCACCAGCATCTGTTTCCGTCCCAGAGGTCTCCGCAATAACCTGATCAACTAGTGCCTGCAACTGCAGCAATCCCCTCTCCATAGTCCTAGACTTATAACCCTCAATCCTACTCCTCACAAGAAGTGCCTGAGTATAAACCTGCCAATTCGAGCTCCCACCGTCCAACACTCTCGTAGCATAAGGAATAGTCTCCTCCCTCGTAATTCCATCCGCAGGATTTGTGTTCGTAATCGAGGAAGCCAACGACAGCAGGATAATCGAATCTAATGGATTCAACAACGGTTGATTCCCCGGGTCCAGTTCCGTTAAGCTCTTGGGGAGAGAGGACTCGTCCTTGAACTCCGTAGACGCAGTTTTCTCCGTGAACGAGATAGACTCAAGCAACGTATCATCGTTCAAATCTAGATTCTTCGGCCCAGAAGCCTCCACATCTTTTTCTCCTCTTTCAGTACTCCCATTCGTCTCGTCCGCACTCTTCGCAAGCACAACCAACTGACTCGTATCCTTTTGCTGCCATTTCGTCCTTTTTCCCATCAATCCCGTAAGCGCAAACTCAAATTTCCTTTCCTTGGCCGCGTGGTCCAGATCCGCCCTCGCCTTCTTATCAAAGCCATGGTGTGTATGAATCGCGGCTCTTTCAAGGAGGAAGCAGACTTTCATGTCCTGGGGTATGTCTTTTGGATCCTGTCCAAGTAGTGAGTTTGATAGTGATTCCAGGTCCTCGTAGATGGCGGTTTGCAAGGACGCTGCAACCTCAGATAGAAGGCGCTGGTGTAAGAAGTTCACTCTCATTCTTGCCCACGTGACGGCTTTGATGTTCTTTTGAATGGGTGGAGAAATCAAGATAGTCTCCGCTAAGCAGAAGAGTTCGATATTCGGCGTAAGTTTGTATGCTGCTACTCCATCTGCGCTTAAAGAGGAAACCAGTTTCCGTCTCTGTTCGGTAAGAGATGTTGGGTTGGAAGAGACATCTTCAGGTAGGATGATTTTTGAAGAGGAAAAAGGAAGCGGGGGGCCAGTAACGTTTGACTGGAGGAAAGAATAGAGGGCTGCGATGGCCAATATGAAGAAGAGATGCTGGTGGTAGGCGGCAGTTTCTTCTATTGATGCTCCAGCTGAATCGGTCCTTTTAGATAACAGGAGTCCTAAACGATGGAATATGTAGTCACTCCATAGTGAGAAATCCTTGGTAGAAACATCCTTTACTGTTTCGTCTTGTCCATGGCCAAGTAGCACTTTAACTTGCGGGTGCTCAAAGATGGCCAAGAAGTCTCCATTTTCCAGATTTTGAATAAAGTCTCCCAGCACAGACGCGAGCTCCTCCGGTAGAGATTCCCGGAGGTATTGGATGAAGATGTCTCCCATCTTGCGGTCCGGTATATAAGAAGTGTAGAGCTGCTTTCCAGAATTTTGTGTTGTAAAGGTTGGACGTCTGATTCATCCCACTTTTTGGTGGGGTATAAAATTCAGGGTCACGCTATGCCCATTTCGGCTACCATAACTCTTCAAGGCATCCTTCATGGAATGGGGAGAAGAACACCTTACATACACAGATCAGGCATACAAAAACTATAAGATATGCTAGAGGCCACGAAAGGGATGAACACGTTCTCTGATATACCATAATATATCGGAATAGATACCCTAAGATCATTCCTCCTCGAACTCTACTAGAAGTCAGAGCATTAGAGCCGAATTAGACCCATACCAGAAAGGATAGATATTACCCAAGACCTAGCGTTGATAGTAAGATCTCTACTCTCTACTGTGATTTATGGTCGGCCACGACACGCTGGCAGATCTCATTTGAAACATCCGGGAACAGTATATCAATTGAGAGTTGAGACAGCAGTAGAAGATAGAGAACAAGGCCTAATACACTCAATACTATGCCTACATGTTCACCAGAGAAGGTAGACTGTACTCCAGCAAGATGATGAGCATGAGTTGGTTGGACTGATTGATATCTAAGCCTTAGGTGATAAAATATGAATATAGTCCTAATTATATTCCAATATTCCAGTAACGATATCGCAAGATCCCGTAACGTAACCCTGTGGCCTATAATTGGTAATTGCTAACACATGGAGGGTTCCAAAACAAATCTGTAATCAAAAGAAGACTATGGAAACATGGGGGGACACTGAGCCCATCAGACTCATAGCCAATCCCCTAATCTGAGAGACACGGAGCTCAGTCCTGACCAATCATACCATACTCATTAAAAGCCGTCATTTAGGAACAAACAGAAGAGCACACATTTTAATCCGAGTCACTGCTCGACGAGGAACTGCTACCACCCCTGCTCCTGCTCTTATGGTGCTTATGCTTCTTCCCATGACTCCCATGGCTCCCATGGCTACTCCCAGCATACAGTCCACCCAAGCCCGCAGCAGAACTAGCGTAACTGCTACCATGATGCGAATCGCTGCCGCTGTGATGCTTCTTATGCTTCTTTTCTTTCTTTTTCCTGTAGTAGCGTCAGTACTGCTCTCTAGACTCCCTTTTCGCCCAGGGTGTTTTACAGAGATATAAGGAAAGAGAGAGAGGAGGGGCTCACTTATCATGCTTTGAATCCAATAAATTCGCCCCAATAGCCCCCGCCACAAGTCCTCCAACCGTCCCAAGCGCTCCACCACCTAACTTATGCCCCAAAAATGCTCCGCCCGCGCTTCCTATGAGCGTGGAGCCAAGGCCACGATCGCCTTCTGCAGGTCCACCAGGACCTCCAGGTTGTCCTGGCTGTGGTAGTTGGCCATCACCGTATCCAGGTTGATGATGTTGGGCCGGTGCGCCGTACTGATCGTGAGGAGGGGCGCCGTAGCCCTGATGTTGTTGCGGAGGATAGGGAGATTGTCCGCGGTTCGGATCGTAGGGTTGTGGGGTTTGGTCGTAGGCGCCTGGGGGTCCGCCGTATGGGGAGTGGGCGGGTGGTTGTTGGTAGGAAGAGTGTGAGGGGGGAGGGTATGGGCTCTGCCGTCTTTATTAGTAGCCATTACGCAAATATTTGGTTGCTCACGGCCGCTTACTTGGCCTTGAGGATAAGGACTATACGCCTGCTGACCCTGGCCGTACTGGTCCTGGCCATAAGGGGGTTGCTGGTGCTGCTGAGGCGGGTAGCCGGGCTGTTGACCGTAGCCTTGTTGCGGAGGTTGACCGTATCCGCCGCCCCCTCCTCCGTAGTAATCCTGACTAGCCATGGTGTCTGTCAAATCGGTCCTGTTAGTCGTATGAAGAGGTCGTAGGTTCGTTGTTGTCAAAGAAAGCGCGATATAATGGATGGAGGGGTAGAATTCAAGGGATGTAAGAATAGAGCGCAGCAGTCTAGGGATCACAAGGTCTTATATGCGCGACAAAGCAGGCGGGAGGAAGGCTCAGCTCCATTGTACGCGCCACTAATGATCCCGGTGAGTCCGACGCTTGACATGGTTCGCAGTTGTGATTGCTGCGGCTGACGGCTATGAGTGATGATGAGCTGAATGGGGAAGGATGCTACGCCATAGCGGGGTTGCACAGCCCAGTTTCAGCCCCATTTCCCAGCCACACCCGGAAGATCAGGTTCCGATCACGTGGATTCCATTCATGCTCGAGACGGTGAAAGAAGACCGTGAAGGTAAGAAATTTTCAGAACAAAATATCCATTCTAATTTTCATTAACATAACAATCATAAACAGTGCTTTCCATCCTCATGATCTATCCACAATCTTCACTCCAGAAAAGGACCAACTCTCTGCGCACAATCGCAATCGCTATGCATATCGACTTCGACAGTAAAAGTTGCAAATGGGAGTTGGGGTATAATGCCGCATATTGTCAAAAGAGAGTAGTAAAAAGGGGAGAAAAATATCAAAGAAAGGAAGATTAGAAAACACAAATTATTACAAGAGCGGGAATTCGGAATCAAGGACCCAGACCCCTAAGAACTATGTGCCCCTGGTGCTCATCCCATAGAGAAAGGCACATGAACAGCTGAAGCCAACTAAGCAGCAGCCTCACCATTGACCTTTGGCTCCTCCTTGACGAGCTCAGCCTTTGGTTCTTTAGTGGTATCGATCTTGACAACCTTGACAGCCTCCAACTTTTTTTCCGCTTCGTTCTTGGCCGCAACAGCAGCTTCGAGCTTCGACTCGAGGTCCTTCTGGCTGGCAGCCGTGCTATCAAGCTTGGACTCCGTCTCCTTCTGCTCCTTGAGCGCGGTCTCAAGCTTGGTCTCAGCCTCCTTCTGAGCTTTGGTAGCCGACTCGAATTTTTCTTCCGCCTCCTTTTGTGCCTTGGTGATGGTCTCGATCTTAGATTCGGCGTCCTTCTGAGCTTGAGTGGCAGCTGCCAATTTTTGTTCGGCCTCCTCCTTCTCAGCCTTGAAAGCCTTGACCTTATCCATGCATGAATCCACCAATTTCTGCTTGCCAGCGGCGGACTCTTCAGCGGCCTTGGCCTTGGCCTTAAGCTCTTCTACCTTAGACTTAGAGGCAGACACTTCCTCCTCGGCAGTCTTAACCTTGGACTCAAGCTCCTCCACCTGCGACTTGGCAGCGGATGCGGCCTCATCAGATGATTTGGCCTTGGCTTCAAACTCCTCAACCTTGACCTTGGTGGCAATTGCTTCCTCCTCAGCAGCCTTAACCCTGGACTCCAGTTCTTCAGCTTGTGTCTTGCTGGCAGCTGCAGCATCGAGAGCAGCCTTAGCATTGGCTTCAAGTTCAGCAATCTGGGTTTTGCTAGCAGCGGCCTCCTCCTCAGCGGCCTTGACCTTGGCCTCGAGCTCTTCAGTGGCTCCCTTCCTGGAAGTGAGTTCCTCCTCTGCGAGCTTGAGTTTCTCCTCTGCCTCAGTCTTAGCGGTCTGAGCAGCCTTCAACTCCTCCTCAATCTTGGATGACGCCTCCTTGGCCTCGGTTTGGGTGGTTTCGAGCTTGGTCTCCAATTCCTTGATGGACGCCTCAAGTTCCTCCACCTTTTTGGCGCTCTCGGAAGAAGCACTCTTGGCAGCCTCGAGTTCCTCGGTGACCTTAGTCTTCTCAGCCTGGGCATCAGTAATGCTCTTCTCCGCAGACTCTGCCTTCTCCTTGGCCGACTCAAGTTCGGATTTCAGTTCGTTCTGGGCGGTTTCGAGGGAAGCGACCTTCTCAGCATTGGCACTAGCATCGGACTTGGCGGTTTCGAGTTCGGTCTGAAGAGCAGACACCTTCTCAGCATCGGCCTTTGCGGCCTCGAGCTTAGACTTGAGTTCAGTCTGGGAAGCTTCAAGAGACGCAACCTTCTCAGCGCTGGAGCTGGCTTCACCCTTGACAGTTTCAAGCTCGGTCTGGAGGGATGTAACCTTTTCGGTGCCCGAGCTGGCTTCACCCTTGGCGGTTTCGAGTGCGGACTGCAATTCAGAGACCTTCTGAGCTTCGGTCTTGGCAGCTTCGAGTTCGGATTTCAATTCAGTTTGAGCAGCCTCAAGAGTGGAAACCTTTTCGGCATTGGCGCTGGCATCGCTCTTAGCAGTCTCAAGCTCAGTTTGAAGAGCCGCCAACTTCTCAGTAGTGGAGCTGACTTCACCTTTAGCGGTCTCGAGTTCGGTCTCAAGGGAGGTGACCTTCTCGGCGCTGGAAGCAGCATTTCCCTTCACAGTCTCAAGCTCAGTCTCAAGAGCGGAAACCTTTTCAGCAGTGGAAGAGGCCTTCCCCTTAGCAGCCTCAAGCTCAGCCTGCAGTCCAGAGATCTTCTCAGCATCCGACTTAGCAGCTTCCAACTCCTTCTCCAGCTGCTCCTTGGTCTTCTGGGTCTCTTCCAGCTCAGCAGCGCGGGCAGCGAGGGCTTCCTTGGTAGCCTCATGCTGGACGGTGGCCTTCTCCAAATCATCCTTGGTGGCAGCATGGGCGGCCTCCAGTTCAGCAATGTTCGTAGCCAGTTCTTCGGCCTTGCTCTTTGCTGCTTCGGCATCCTTCAAAGCCTCCTCTTTAGCGGCGAGTTCAGATTTGGTGGTCTCTAACTCAGTGGTCTTGGCCTTGATATTCTCCTGAGCCTCCTTGAGCGATGCCTCGAGCTCGTTAACCTTCGCATCCTTAGTAGAAAGGTCAGATTTGATGGTTTCCGCCTCGCTGGACTTGGCCTCCGCAGTCTCCTTAGCTTCCTTGAGAGACGTCTCGAGCTCAGATACTTTAGCGTTCGCAGCCTCAATGTCAGATTTGGCAGCTGTAACAGCTTCCTCCTTGGAAGCCACTTCAGATTTGGCAGTCTGAAGTTCGGCTTTGGTGGTATCCAATTCGGATTTGGCACTCTCGAGCTCAGTCTTGGTAGTATCCAGTTCAGAGTTAGCACTCTCGAGCTCAGACTTGGCGGCGTCCAGCTCAGTGGTCTTAGTCTCGACAGTCTCCTTAGCCTCCTTAAGGGATGATTCGAGCTCAGTAATCTTGCCCTCAGCGTCAGCCTGGGCAGCCTTCAGAGCTTCCTCCTTGGAAGCCAGTTTGGATTTGGTGCTCTCAAGTTCAGTCTGCTTAGCCTCAGAGGCACCCTGGGCTTCCTTGAGGGATTGTTCGAGCTCCGAAACCTTAGTGGCCAACCCTTCGGCTTCGGCCCTTGCGGATTCAGCGGTCTTGAGGGCTGCGTCCTTGGCAGCCAACTCGCTCTTGACGCCCTCAAGTTCGGTTTCCTTGGCGGTGACACTTTCCTGGGTCTCCTTGAGCGAGGTTTCGAGTTCGGTGATCTTGGAGTTCAAGCCTTCGGCATCACCCTTCGCAGCCTCAGCAGCCTGGAGAGCAATTTCGAGTTCGGCCATCTTGGTCTTGGTAGCTTCGTGTGCTTCCTGAGCTTCCGCGACCTCCCTCTCCTTGGCAGCCAATTGCTCGGAAGTAGTAGCATACTCAGCGGCCTTGGCGTCGAGATCACCGCGGGAAGTTTCCAAAGCAGATTTGGCGGTTTCATGCTCGGCGTTGAGCTTCTTGTATTCGATCTTGATGGTTTCGTGGTCGTTAGAAACCTGACCGAACTCGGCGCGGAGGGATTCCAGCTCCTTGGTAAGATCCGCCACCTTCTCCTTATCGGAGGAAGCGCCTTCAGTAGCCTTCTCAAGCTCGGATTTCGTGGCTTCGTGAGCCTCAGTAGCTTCCTTGAGTTGAAGAGTAACGTTCGCCAATTCTCCATTGACCTTCTCAAGATCGTCTTGAACCTGTTTCAGCTCGGCCTTCACGGTCTCAAGCTCCTCCTTGGCCTTAGTAAGCTCTTCTTGAGCGGTAGCCTGTTCAGAGGTAAGGGTAGAGATGGTAGACTCCTTATCCTGAAGTTCATTGCTAAGATCAGAGATCTTCTGGTTGTTGGCTTTGACCTGAGTGATGAGCTCATCCTTCTCCGCGGTAATCTTAGCAATCTCAGCATCCTTGGCCTCGATAGCCTTATCGGAATCGGAATTGGAAGTAGAGACCTCTGCCAGCTCCTTCATGAGCGCATCCTTCTCGCTGGTCAGGTTCGACACCTCGGCAATCCTAGCATTGAGCTCGTCCTGGAGCTGGGCGGCAGATCCTTCCCCATCAGCCAGCTGTTTAGCCAACTCCTCCTTCTCGGCATGGAGCTTCTCCAACTCATCATTCTTTGCTACCAACGAAGCTTCCAAAGCATCATGGGCCGCCGACTTCTCGTCATGCTTAGCTGTGATGGTGCTCAGTTCTGTGCGAACAGCCTCAAGCTCCTTAGTAGATGCCTCCTTGTGGGACCGAAGTTCAGCAATCTGCTGCTCGGCCTCAGCCTTGGCGGCCTCAAGTGCTGATGTAGCCTCCTCAAGCTTCGATTTGAGGTCGGTGAGTTGTTCATCAAGGGCAGTCCTAGCACTCTCTTGTTGCGATACCGCTTCGGAGAGAGCCTGGGCAGACGCGTGTTTACCAGCATCGAGTTCGGCCTGGTGAGCGGCGCGGGCTTGTTCAAGGGCTTCCTGCGCGGACTTGGAAGCAGCCTCCAAGGTGGTGATGTTCGACTGAAGAAGTTCGATTTGGCTCTGTAGCTCGGTAGTCCGTCCGTTCGTAGAAGTAAGCGCAGCTTCATGAGCAACGTTCATCTCCTCCTGAATAGTGTTAGTTCAAACATGATAATTTGATTGGGGAAGCAGTCTTGCAAGCTGAGGCCGAGTAGTGCCCAATCGGACACAATACCAAAACGGCTTGCCATCTGCACGAATAAAATGTTGCCGTACCAGCTTAGCGACGTATTCCCTCTCGCACTCCTCCATGACAGCATGCCTTTCAAGCTCCTTGGCTTCCTTTACCTGCTGCACAACCACCGAGACCATATGATCCTCCAATGTCTTCTTCTCTTGCACTAGAGCAGCCTCTTTTTGTGAAAACTCTGCGCGGAGATCATCGGACTCCTTCTCCAATGTCTCTAGCGCATCATTCTGTTGTGCAACGACATTTCGTGCCTTGTGGAGCTCCTTCTCGACCTTTGTAAGCTTGGCCCGCAGCTTCTCGAGCTGGACCTTGAGAGGCTCATCTTGGCTCGCGGACGGGGTGGGTGGTTCCGGAGCTGCAGGAGCTTCGCGAGACTCGAACTGGGCAGCTGGTGTCTCTGGTGGGGTTTCAAGTTGCCGGATAGCTTCAGCATCCTCAGCGTGAACGTGCTCCGTTGGGGTGGAAGGAGATGGCGGTGCCGGCGAAGCACCACCGAAAAAGTAATTGTAAGCTCGCTTCATGCTGCTTGATCGCTTTGGCAGCTTAGGACGGTTGGAAGAAGAAGATTTGCGTCCCTTACGGTCTTCACGTTCGTCTTGGATGTTGGCGTCAGGGTTGAGGACGGTGACGGGAGTGATGGTGCTTTGGCTGCTGCCTCGCTTGTGGCCTGCAGTCAAGAGCTTCCTTCTAACCTTCTGAGACCCCGCGTTGATGTCGGCAAGGATCTGTTTTGTCTCCTTGTCTTTGGTTGTGGCACTGCAGTACGCACACTGTTAGGTACGATGTTGATGTATGGGTGGGGTGTGAGAAGGGGGGGGGGGGGGGGTTCGATAGTGAAAAGCCGTTATGAGGGGGGAGGAAAAAAGTTTTGGAGAGGCCGCCGCGGTGTGAAGAAGGGTCTGGAGGAAACAACAACGGAGACAGATTCAGAGAAAAGACAAAAACAAACACAACTCACTCATAGCTCGACCGACTCCTCCCTAGAGTTCCAAAGCTCGGCATCTCGTTTTTTTTCGTTCCAGCGTTTTCGAGCTGGTGCCCGAAATTTTTCAAGCTTCTAGCGAATAGTAGACAGGCTACTACACTTAGCTTATCAGATATCAGACGAGTTCCGCTCCTCTACGGTGAAAGCGCGCGCTGGGACTGGGTATCGGATCGCTTTTATGTATCGATGTACCGGACAACACAACTCAGCACAAGCCTAGATGATGGATATAACAAGTCCCAATCAGAGCAATGCACGTAGTGGTACCCAAGTCGCGTGAGGCAGCAAAAAATGGAGTGCAATGCTGCAAGTACCAGGGCGACACGCCTTATTTAGGTTGAACAGCGAATAACAATTGATCAGTCGAAGAGAATTGGACGTGGGATTATGCATCTGTTGGTCGATCTGGCGGCTCGAGTTTGAAAGCTACCCTTGCTGTATTGTAATACCAGCGACATCGCTGTCATCAGGGTTTCATCCAGCTGGCGAAGGGGAACAGCCGCTGGCCCTGCAGGAACCAGAGCTTCCTCTCTTATCTTGTCTTTCTCTTCCCCAAGTGTCCTTAAAACACCCTGAATTTAGGCTTCAAGAGTTAACTACAAGCTCCTCACGAGGAATTGGATCATATCCTCTTGATTTTTCATAACCTCACAACCATTGCTCTGATGGAAACATACATATCCTCGGCGGCAAAACAACGATACGGAGCACCTCTGCGTTGTCCAGCCGACCGCAAAGAGCTCTCTGCATAACCGTGTATAAAAATTGGCGAGAGCGTTAAATCCGCTCGCCCTCAATAGTTTTAACAGGTTTTTATATATCAAATTCATTACCCCTGTTTTACACTCTCTTATAAACATTCTGACCATGGCTTTGATGTTCTGTAAGCAAAAAAAAAAAAAGTGCTCAAGTTGACGACAGTTTCTCCAATTGACCTTGAGAGTGGAGAGAGAATTGGAGGAAAAGGAGCAATTCAATCGAACAACGGTGGACAGCTGGCACTGCACAACGCATCACTTCATGTACAACTCACACGCATGCATACGCATATCCCCGGGAGTCGAGAACCAGTGGACCCTCGGGGATCGTCGCTGTACATCTGCATGTGTTAATAGGCATTGGGGGAGTCTATGGTAAGAAGAAAACAGCAACCCCAACACATTGTGTTAGCAAGAGGGATTGTTTGACGAGAACACGCTTTCATTATTCGATGCATCCATCACCATACGCCGGTCCATCCGGACGCCTTTCCCAATTCTTCTAATCTCATTACCGTACTTTACTTAAAGACTCCCCTCCCTCATAGATTCCTTTTAACAGATTGAACTAGGGTGCCAATCGGAGTTTTCAGTGGATCCTTACCAGAAGATCTTACCACGGGAGTCTATATGAGAGGGGGCTGTTTAAGTAGGTACGACATCGCATTACCAGGCACGTACGCCAAGTATATACCCAAACAGTAAAGCCACTCGTTCAAGGTCATACTGCCCGTCAAAGTATAGGAAAGTTTCGAAGTCTATAGCCAAAGAATCCATAGCCAGTGCATTGAAACAGGAAGAATCCTGACAACCCAATCGTAACGCCGACAAGATGCATATATAGAAAGAGACAAGACGGTAGTACCAAGTCTATCCGCATATATCCCGTAGCAGGGCTCACAGTCATGAACAGGATAGGGAAAGCCAAGGCTAATAAGTAAAGGGGAATCAGACATCGCTAGCATTCCCATGCCGAAAACGCCCAAATCCATCCGAAAAGCAGATTTACTGAAAGCAAGAAAGCGTACGTGGCGTACAGCCATCCCAAGACGAGAAGCTGCCATAGTCACGTCCAAGATCACATTGTACGAAATTGTGAGGCGCGACGTCTCCTGGAGAAGGTCAGCAGAAGGAAACTTTGTGGAACCAGGCTCCAGACAGATTTCTCCGCAGCCTATCTGAAAGTCCTTCGCCATTCTCCGAAGTGCGTCTGGAAGCACGTTAGCAGGAGGAAACGGTGGAATCACTAATCGGATCCAAACAGATTCCGTAACCGTGCTCCGAGCCCCCCTTGATGATGCTCTCCAGAAGACGACGGTTGGTTTTGCTGCTCAATGTTGCTACTCCCTTGTCCGTTTTGCTCAGGTGTGTCAGCAACAAGGAATGGATTTTCGGTAGTGCCCTCTCCACTGATACCAAATGAACCTGGCATTTGATGCCCTGGGGCCGAAGAACCAGCGCCGGTATTTCCCTGATTTGATGGATCCTGGGGATCTTGAGGAGCATCGTGCTTAGAGATGCCTTGACGACAATGGGGGCAAGTATCATGCTCGCTCAACCACATTGTGACACACTGTCCGTGGAACCAGTGACGGCAAGGCAATTGAGTCACTTCTTCCCCAATGTTGACTTCTTCCATGCAGATACTACACTCGGCATGGCCCTCTGGACCAAGCATCTCAATGTCAACGGGCTTCTTTGTAAGCTTGGCAATATCTTCCTGTTTCGCTGGGCCTGGCGCGTTTCCAGTAGCATTTTGTTCCATCATCTGCGATATAATCCGATCCAGGGCTTCTTGAGAATAGACAAAATCACCTGGCGCCGCACCCCCTGGAATGAATCCTGGCATACCGATGTTGGCAAAGATAGCAGCTAGAGGGTTAAGTGGTACTGGTGCGCCGTGTTGATGGTGACCTTGCGGTGGACCACCGGCCCTGAGGAGCTGTCCGAGTAAGCTAAAATTTCCGTCAGTCTCGTTTTGTACACCATAATACACGGGACCGTACATTTCAATAGGGTCATCGCCAGGTCCAATGTGTACGCCAGGACCTTCTGGACCTCCAGACAGTCGTGCGGAGGAGGTGTAGGTGAACCTGTGGCCTCCCGGCATAGTTCCCGACCCTGAACCTGCGGACGTGCCTGGCGTGGCTTGACCTTCAGTAGGTTGAGCACCTTGCTCGCCTTGCGCGGGACCTTGGTTTTGTCCTTGACCTTGACCTCCCTCTTGTCGTTGCTGAGCTCCTGGCCTCCCAAGTCCTGCAATGCTATTGAGCATTGCTGCAAAGCCTTCCATAACTGGGTGGTTGTGAGCATGGTGGGTATGCCCGCTGCCTATTTCCTCAGGAGAGATAGACCGGTAGAACGTGCTGGTGATAGCAATACCACCTGGGGTTTGGCGGAATTGGAAGTTGATAGGTCCGTCAGACTCAGGACTACCTCCCCATGGGTTATGCTGGTGGAGGGGGTGTTGGCCATGTGGGCGTTCAAGATCGGGCATAGACTCGTCGTCGTCTTCATGGCCGTCGAACATGACTTCGTCGGCTCTAGGATCATGCTCTGCTTCAATCTGTGCAGAACTCAAGTTAGCGGGTGTCTTAGAATAGCCGTTTACTAAGCCCAGTCTTGTAGCGCTTAGAGGATTGCTCTACGTGAAGCTTACAATTTCTGTGAATTCCGATCCGCACTCGGGGCAGGTCAAGCCATGCTCGTCTCTGTACCACTCGTCATGGCACTCATGGCAATACATCATATCGCGCTGGGCTGGCCGGTTCTGCTGCGGTTGCTGCTGTGGCTGCTGTGGCTGCGATTGCGACTGCGACTGCGACTGTTGCTCTGGACGATCCATTTCGTCGCAGGTCTTGGAGACTTGAGGGAGGTATAGGATTAAGGAGTCCAAAAGGGTGTGTCAAATGTATGAATAGTCAGCGACAACTATTACTAAGTCGGGCACGCGATCAGTCTGTGAACAGGTGGTCTAGGATGTTCGTAAAGAAAGTTCTGTACAAAGCTGGCTGAATCGTCATACGCGGACGTGGTGGGGGGCCAAACTGTGGCGTTTTGTGGCTCAAGGCGACTCAGATTACGAAGAATGGAGAGGGAGTGCGATGTCTTGAAGGTTGAAGAATTAGGAAGAGGAGAGGAGAGAAGTCCGGCGGTAAATATCAGGTTCGCGGCAACTTGACTACAGGAAGTTCCTATGCAAGCTGAGAGTGACGTTGTCCTGGAAATCTTTCGGACAGGGGTTTCGCCGAGAGGCTCCGATGTCTTCCACTGAGCCAACTATTCGGGCGAAGAGGGGTGGAAGAGAGACGTTTCGTGGACTTCCAAAAGTGCAGGTTGTTAGTATTAACCGAGGGAATAAAAAGTGATTGTTCAGCTTAGCTCCGGGAACCTCAGTTTGTTCAATGACACGTACGTGCGGACGCTCTTCTCCGGCCTTCCACGTCTTTCTGTCACCAGTGTTGCTATCTCTCTCGTTGGCAGGGTCATGGAGTGCCACATATTCATCAGACGTTGATCCAAAAGGTGTTGCTGTAATTATACAAAATAGGGTCTAACTATACCAACTGAAAGTGTCGTGTGCTCCCTTATAGAGAAAGAGAGGCCTTAGGCATACTATACAAACTGAGCCGCATGCAAACCCCCAACGCCTTGCCAATGAAAATTCCCTATCCCTCATGCTCTCACCGACTTGTCCCCTCTATTTCCGCCTACTACCCTTCAGCAACAGACTCCCCACAATCCCCGCCGCAACCGCAATCCCTCCTACAATCGCCACGCCCACCAGCCCCTCCTTGGCAACCTTATCGTCGATCAACTGCTTCAAGCTCCCCGCCTGCAGATTCGCTGGCTCTAGTTCCAGCAGCAGTTCGTTGTATCTTCGAGCCTCAGCGTAGTTTCCGAGCTTGTAGTTTCCGAGGGCGAGGTAGTAGAGACATTCGCGTCTGCGTTCGCGAGAGTTGCGGAAGATTTCAGAGAGCAGCCGTACACCTTCTTGTTGCTCTTGACGGTGGCTAGATTTAATGAGACCCTAGAGTACGGTTAGAAAGGGAGTCAAATCGAAATATGGAGACGTGCCGGATGTGAGAGCTTCGGGAGGCAAGGAAGAGAAAACATACCCATGCGTAGTTGAATTTTGTCTGTAGACCGACATATTCGCCTTCTTTCTCGTACTGCGCGCGCAGAACCTGAAGCTCTTCTGGCTTGAGTGGGCTTTCTACATCTGCAGCATCTGGAGAGGCATATTAGCATTCACCCAAGCTCTAGATATAGAACAACATCTGAACATACATGGTAGTGAGGAAGTCATGGTTACGGCAGTGTTCTGTGGTGCTGGGAATATCTGGGTGTAACTAGCAAATTGCGAGAAGGGCGGTAGAAGCAGTGTAGGTAGTTAAGAATATCTAGGGTTGGGCATCTCGTAAAAGGCCCACTGACGTACCGTAGCCACGCGGTGAGATATTTGCACAGCCACACTACCATACTTTCACGTGCTCACCCGTTGCCCTGCGGCCAAATATGGTCCGAGCGTCAAAAACAACAAAGTCAACATCATGACTTCAAACAACATTACCGACACACATATCACAACTGT
This sequence comes from Delitschia confertaspora ATCC 74209, assembly GCA_010093945.1. Lineage (NCBI taxonomy): Eukaryota > Fungi > Ascomycota > Dothideomycetes > Pleosporales > Delitschiaceae > Delitschia > Delitschia confertaspora. The sequence goes on from ML993850.1 coordinate 128,570, forward strand.
ACATAACTACAACAACCCTACGAACATAACATCGCAACAGATTACGATTCCTTAAACTCCGCAACTCGATTATCCAATTCAGAAAATGCTTCTCGACGAGGACCCCGCAGCTGTACGTCCCTTCCCCCATCCCGATCGCAAAATGCACAACCACTTAATATGCGCCATTCTGCTCCCATGAATCCCGGTTTACCTCAAGGAAGCTTTGCTAACATACCAATTGTAGCTCATAGCCCAATGCACCAAAAACTTCAAAACAACCCCCGATCACTCCTCCCTCCTCCGCATCTCTGATTCCCTCTCCACGCTGTCCCAGTTCCGCACCCAGCACCTCTCCTCCCTTTCCTCCTCGCTCTCCAAGCTCTCCCGCCAGCACCAAACCCTATCTTCAAACCACCAGCACACCGTCTCGCAGCACAACCCCACGAGCCATGCGGCGGAGATACTGAGGCTCGATACCGAGAAGTTTAGGATTGCGAAGCAGGCCAGTGATTTGGAGATTGAAGGAGAGAGACTGCAGAGTGAGGTTGTGCAGTTGGAGCATGTACTCAGCGAGCTTGAGGAAGAAGGTGTCGAAGGAGGTGCGGATGCGCAGAGGGGTGCGGAGGAGGATGCGACCGTGTACGTATACCTATTTCCTACCCCCTATCATATACCATCCATCCCACGAATTACCTTTCTCAGAGGACGCTAGCTAACGCTGCAAGGCAAACCAGACTCAAACTCAAAGTCTACCGCACCCTCGGCATCGACGTCGAAGCCGACCCGGCCACGGGCCAGTACAACAAAGCCGTGATTCGCAACACAGCCAAGGGCGACGTCCACGTCGTGAACATTGATCCGAAATTCTCGCGGCACTTTTATTCGAATTATTTTTGGCGGACCATGTAGAGGAGAAGGGGATCTGAATAGGGGCGGTTGAGAAATTGGTTAGGGTTTAGAGATGTGGTATTCTGGATGTAGGATGTAGTAAGATGTAGGATGTAGGAGGTTGGATTGGATGTCGAATGTTGGTGAGGGTTTCTTCTGGAGTACTACGTGAAAGAAGGGGAATGGCTATGATTCAGGGGCTGAGTGGGACGGGATGATACCTTTTATGGGCGTTCTAAGGGCGTATGGTCTCTGCTTTGATTCTTTAATTGCAACAATGGAGCCATTCCAATATAGCTTAAACATCAGTCACGCATGAACAATGTTTGAAAGCTATTACAGTTCCGTTCTTTGTCCTTCATGAGAAGAAGAAGGTAGAGAACATGGGAGTCATTCCAGCGTTCCATACATCAATCACCATGGGGAATAATGTTACATCACTATTACACACCAAACATCATACATCATTAACTACATAACGATACAGATAACACATCTCCCTCTCTAACTGCACACTTACAAATTACATCAAGCATCCGCCCACTATCAACAGCCGCCCAAGTATAAAAGTACAGATTGAATCGTACAAAAACACATAACAGCGCAATGGCTTTGCTTTCTCTATTTACTTTTTACCCCCCTTTTTCTTAGGAGCAACAACCTTGAAGTTACCCGAATCAAGCGCGCTCTGCTGATGCGTAGCAGTCTGACTTCCCTTCTTGGCAACCTCGCTCCAGCCACCAGATCCGGCCTTACCATCCTGGGGACTAGTGATGCTGCTGGAGTCGACAATGCCCTTGTCGGCAAGCTTGCGGCGACGGAGGAACTCCTCCGCAAAGTGGCGAGAGTCGATGGTACTGGAAGCCGAATGAACAGCTTCAGTAAGAAGGTCAGTGTCGGGCGGGAAGCTGAGCATGCTTGAGACGAATTCATCGACTGTAGTAAGAATGTTAGCAGCTTTCAACATAATACATAGCGATCAACACTTACCATTGATGCCCTTATTGAGATCGGAGCGGAGTTCTCCAGCAGCCCATTTGCGGAACTCTTCCTGAGCATTGACCTGCCCCGTAAGCTGGCTTCCCAGTGGGGTACTCCGAACTGCAGCAGGCTTCGACTTCGTCACAACCGTAGGAACAATAGTGCTGCTAGTAGAGCGAGAGGCAGAGGGACCCGTGGGAACAGGGGCTGGTGTCTTAACTTTTCCGCTCGCTCCTACTGTTGTCCATGCTCCACTGCCAAGAGCAGGTGGTGTGGGAGTATGTTTCCCGGCCAGATCAGCATAGCGCTTTCCGGAAGAAAGATTCTGAGTAGCAGTTCCCACAGAACTTACGGCATTGGCGGCGGCGGCGGCAGCGGCAGCAGCACGTGCTTTGCGAGCTTCTTCCTCCTTCTGGATCTGCTGCAGAGTTTTCTTAGAAGCTGTGCCTGTGGCAGCCTTTCCAGCAAGAGGCTTGGCCCAAGCAGATTGGCTACCCCCAGAGGGAGTACTTGGAGAGGCGCTGCTTGCCCAGGTAGAGCTTGAAGGGAGGCCTGGTTGGGTTGCTGGCGAATGTGCCTGCGCAGCCAATTCTTTCTCGAGGGCAGCACGACGGGCAGCGGCCGCAAGTTCTTCCTGCTGAGCAGCTTTACGGGCTTCTGCTTCCTGGATCTCCTTCAACGAAGGACCCTTGGGTGCTTCAGTAGGTTCCTTCGCCCATGGGGCGATGGAAGCACTTGGCGTCTCTACAGAAGGCGTCTGAGAGCGGGACTCGGTAGCCAAGGTGTCCGCAAGGTTCTGCTTTCTCTGTGCAGCAGGTGCTGGGAGAGGGGACTGAGAGGGCGGCGGCGGGAATGGGTGAATGGCAGGGGACTCGACCTTGGCCCATGGAGACTGAGGCTGAGGAGCCTGCTTAGCGGCCGCCTTCTGCACTTGCTCCGTCAAAGAAAGGGGCTCCGGCTTGGGGGAAGATGCCTCAGCCTTTGCAGCTGCAGCCTGAGGCTCTGCCTTCGATTGCTCTGAAGTGGTTTCTGTGCTTTGCTGTTGTTCCATGGTCTGAATTATGGGCTTTCCAATAACACCTTCAGGGGGGGGCTGGGTAGTAGAAGACGGCTGGTCCAAGTCGGTCTGGACCCGGAGGTCGTGGAACTGCTGGAGACGGTCCGCAGAGGATTGAGCGGCTTGTTGTTCGTTCTGTGGCGCTCGCTGTAGAATATCATGTTCCGCTTGTTCATGCTGGAGCCGTGCACGGTCACCGAGCATAGCGACAACCTGCTGGGCATGTGTATTAGAATCCGGCTGCGGTTGTCCGAATGGCGGCAGTGGCGCGGTACCGTATGGAATTTGACCACCGCGACCGAGGTTCAGTCGCTCCATCATACCGGGGACATCTTCCGCCCTTACGTTACCCAGCATGTCCATTCCAGGACCAATTGGCCCAAGCCCAGGGACTGGAGGTTGCCTAAACGTGCTATCGAACAAACCGGGGACAGGTCCGCCTGCAAGTGGGCCCTGAGTAGGAGATGGCTGATAACCTCCGGGTGAAGTAATGCTTCCAAAGCTGGGCTGGCTGTGAAGACTGTGGGCGCTGGAGTGATGGTGGAGCTGATGTGGTAAAATTCCATGGGGAGGGATGCTCATTTGAGCCTGCTTAGCCAAGACTTGCTGTTGGGCAGCAAGATGTTCTTTCTGACGAGCCATGAGATATTGCTCCTCTTGCTTCCTACGCTCAAGGGCATTTTGCTGTTCGGCCGTCAAAGTCGTGCCGAAGCTCGGGAAGCTGTTAGCAAAGGGGGGTTGAGCTCCAGCAGTCACACCCGCACCACCAATTCCAGCACCGGCCCAAGCATTGCCAGGCTGGGTGGTAGGAGGACCATGAGGTATGCCTATTTGTGGGACAAGGAAGGGCTCACGCGAGTTACCAATCCGTCGAATCAAATGAGCAAGCGGTTCGTACTCCGGATCCTCATACTTCTTGACGAGGAGTTCTGGAGAGAAGAACCCAGCTTTATACCAGTCGTGCATCTCCAAGCCCGACCACGGCCCTTGGGTATTGCCCTGAGGGTCCTGATAAATCCATCTCATTCTATCAGGCATGACCATTGTGCGCTGTTGCGGTGCAGGTGGTTGGTTAGATAACGGGCTATCAACAGTAGGTGGTGGGCCGGCAGTTGGCTGCTGAATAGTCCGACCTTGGCCGATGGTAGTCTGGGAAATAGCCGCTATAGAAGAAGATTGCATGGATGTTGATGATGGGAACTGTCCAAACGCAGAACCGATATGATCAGAGAGACCAACTCCGGAACCACGCGAAGATCCTGGGAAATCGTCGAAGATACCGCGTCCAGTTCTGAAAGGGCTGCCTGTATCTCTCGCAGGGATGGAGTTTCCGGGAGCCTGACCGCCGAAGGTATTTCTGCCCAATGTTCCAGCCAGACTGGGTGGACGATCACCCTCCATGGAACCTTCATCACCAGATGGTCGATGCTGCTCGGATCGCATTTGCTCTTGCATCGCCTGAGGGAACAAAGATCCTAGCTTGCTTCCACGTCCAACAGTGCCAGAACCACCGAGCCCCCCTGCATTACCAAACAAGGAATTATTTCCCAATCCGCCCAGACTTGGAGACTGGATCTCCCCAAGGGTTCCGAAAGCGTTGTCAAATGCTGCAAATGCCCTTTCTCGCACAGGTGTGCCGATGGATTGCTGTCCCGTAGGCCATGCAGCGGGACCACCTAGTCCTGGCAAGCCTCCCAATCCAGGCAAGCTGGTGAAACCACGAGAGGGGCCTACACTAGAAGTCTGGCTGCGGTCACTCGCCGCAACTTCAAACGGAGCTGCTACGCGACCGAGATTACTGAGTCCTCCCAAAGAGTGCAATCCCGTTCCCACAGTGGGATCAACAGCAAAACTACCAACACCGGGATAATTAGTATTCTGAATGTCAGAGCCGTCTGTATCTGTGTCATCATTGTCAGTCCGCTCATGCTCTGGACTCTGATACGGATTGGTGTCGGTTGGACTCATCGGCTCATTACGACCTTCAACCCCACCGCGCTGGTGAGGAGTTTGGTGAGGGTAATTGTCACGGCTCTGGAAGATATCACGAAGCCCGGTAGTTTCAGACGTCATACCGAAAACCGAAAAGCCAGATTCCTGCTCTAGTTTGTGAGGAGTTGCAAAATTGCTCAGACCTTTACCACGCGGCGGACTAAGGTCTTGACCTCCACCAAGCGCTGCACTGCCGGTGCGCAAGTCGTCCTCGGGGAACGGATCGGTATCATGGCTAGTCGGGCGACCTGATCGTGCTTCCATCCAGGATGGTGTTTGTTTATTGGCATCAGCTTCGCTGGCTTTTGCAAGATTGCTAAAAGACGATTTTTCTTTTGCCCCCTTTCCTATATCTTCAGAGCTGGCCTTGCTCATAAGACCCTTGAAGCGGCTCTCTCCCCGCAAGCTACCATATCCCGGCCGCTTTTCAGGCTGTGGGTTTGCAAAGCTACCGAAGGCGCCCATGGGTGAGAAGCCACCGGCTGGAGTGGTTGCAGACCAAGGAGAAGCGGATCCGGAGCCAGAGTTGAAAGGGGCAGTGGTGGTGCGTTTGAGAGTTCCAAATGGATTGGCTGTCTCCGTTCCGCTCTTTTCCTTATCCCGTTCCTCGGGGCCAACTCCAGAATTGGTGTCCTTGAAATCAGTCCGACGACGAATCAATGCTGGAGGCGGAGTTACAGCGCTCCCTTCTTCTCGAGAAAACCGAGAAGTAGCAGGTGACGCCACATTGTTCGGGGGGAATGGGAAAGCATCACTGGTGTCGCGACGGCGATTGCCTGGCCGAGCACTGGTAGGGGATGAGAGACCGTACGCTCCACCACCCTGAGCTTGAGAGATGGAGGATTTGCGCATAGATAATCCCTCCTTATTCGGCGTTCCATCTTTTGCATTCTGGACCGGGGGTTTCAGAGGGGAGTTTACAGAAGTAGTGAAGGTCTGTAACGTTTAGAAATAAGGACAGGTTCAAAAAAAATTGCGGAACGCCGCTGCAAACTTACTTCCTTCTCCTCTTCCGTCATCTCCTTCAGGCTAAGTGGAGCAATGCTGCCATCTTTGTCCCAACAACTGTCCACCCCGTTCTGAACAGCTTGCTCGTCCCTACGACCCCAGCTAGCACCAGAGGTTCCATTTGGAAGAGTGGGTTCCCAAGAGCCAACATAGAGATTTGAAAGCCCTTCTTTGATCTCATCAGACTCTTTCTTCTCTCTGAAAAGCTGTATCAACTGGTCTTTGGAGTATCGGCTTTCGACGGCGCTGCCATTGCGGCCAGATTGGGCGTGTGGAGGAACGTAGACACCTGGATTCGATGACGTAGAGAGGGAGGCACTGGTCTCACGTGCGGAGGCAGCGGATGTCGACCCAGACTGGGTAGGAGCATGTGATGTGCGTCGAAAAGTTTGCGTGGCACCATTGGCGCGCCGGGCCCTAAAATCGGAAATGAGCATAGGGACTAACTTGAGAGGATCCGTGCTCATGTTGTTAAGGATATGCTGAGGCTATTGGGGAAAGATCTTGTGCAATATCTCGAGTGGTGGAGTAGTTCGGACGGGGGTGGGGGGTGGGAGAAAAAGTGTAGATCCAAGGTACGACGGAGCAAAGAAGGAACAATACGTACCAGTCTCCGCCCGAGTCTGTACGTGATGAGTTGGCGTTGTTGCCTGCGGCAGCTGAAGCAAAGGTGGGAGCCATATCGACTGTGTCAGGAACCGTCTAACAAAGATGGTCAGGGAGTTCTTGGGTTGATGAAAGCGGGAGCGGCAACAGATGTCGTGCAGGCGCAATTGTATGGACCGGGGGGCAGGGGAAGCTGGAAAGCAGGGATTGACGGGAAGTCTGAGGTGGAGGATTGTTCCGGCGAGTGTGAATTACAGGTACACGTGAGGGTCGTGGTTGGTAGCACGGGCAAATAATAAGGAAGAGAGGCAGTCGAGATCGATTCACGATGGGAAAGGAAAGGGAAGCTTGAGGTTTGCCGTTGCGAAGCCAAAAAGCCCTTCGATTTGTTCCTTAGCCGAACTTATGTCAGCCACTTTATTTTCCGGCCAATCTTGTGAGTTCAGCCACCACCGCCCCCCACGCGACTCGAGCGCGACATCACCAACATCATGACTTTCGAAGCAATGAACGAAGCTGGAGCAAATCCTCCTACAATCGATAATGCTCTATGCCTCACAATAGCCACTGCACACACTTTCATGACTGATTAAAGTATGTGTTTGCATCTGCTTGCTCCATCTCCGCCTTCAAAGTGTCGACGTCACCCTTGGCCGGGGCCTCCGACACGGTCATCACGACGCGTCCCCTACAATTAGGTCTGTACATCCCGTCTAGGAGACAAACTTGCAGTCCTTCGCATAACAAGTGTTAAAGTACTCGAATCTGCTTCTATCGTTTGTCTTTGTTCATCTTTCTTTTTTCAATTTATACTTCAACCTATCTCGATAGTCTGCTCTCTCACTTCCTCAATACGTCTCTGCTGCACCAGCTCAACTTCAAATATATCCTTCTTCAACCTCTTAGGAGCCTTTCACTGTTCAAAATATTCGGCTCGCGCTACTCCAGCTGTTTGCTCTTAAGCGGCGATGTACGACGTTTGCTTTTCTTTTCCAAATAGTTTGCTCAAACGGCCCGTCCAACCACTGCTCCATGATTTCTCCCAGATCCTGCAGCTTTGCTTCCCTCACTCTAACTACATCCTGATTGGATCACCGTCCCACCTCCCGTGATCTCTCCGATTATACTTCCACTCACTTGAACGCACGTGTTCCATAATCCTTTACCCCGATCGTTAGCCCTTTGCAGAGTCATAGCTAGCCCTGCTGGCCGGGTCCATCCGGGGATACAGCATTTTCTATAAAGGGACTGCGGCGGCCTGTCTACACGGAGACCACAAAATTTACAATGCGTGTAACAAGTCGGCACTTTGACTTACACCAAACTGTTTGCTACTGGTGCCACATTTACTTGATACAGACTTTCTTCTAACTTTTTGGGCAGCTAAGACTCCCGCATTCTCGCCCCTTCCTTTGCGGGCTATGGTCTTTGATCTTTGCCTTTTCTCCTGAGATTCATTTCGACTATTACCATTTATTCAAACGTTCATTCACCACATCTACACAGCCTAGCAACTCACTGCAAGGTTACTTCTTTCAAAAACAAATTTTCAGATCTTCATTCATCAGCGGAACTCTTTTCTGGGATTATCTTTGCCAGAATTCCTTCATCTCAAGCAATATATGCCTCCACGAAGAGCAGCTCCCGGTCGTGACTATCCACCCCACAGTTTCTACCAGCGGAACGCTTCGTACTTTCCCGCTAGGAATATGATGCTGGCCAGTCGGCGTTTCCCATCCTCAATGCAACCGGCATATAGACCATCGTCTATATGTGAGGATGGCTATACTAGCGGTCACGAGAACCAGCGACGGAATGCGTCCAGAATTCATCATGAACGTCTGCAAGAACAACAAGCCAAAAAGCAACGGCGATATGGGTATGGCGGCGGATTTGCACCCCGCTCAAGAGTATTTGGAAACCGTCTCAGCCCCCTTTGCCCCAGTGCTCATCGTCCGCAAACAAGCAGCTACCTTCCTCATATGTATCCTGCAAGGAGTCCATACCCATACGCCGGTTGTCCCCCTTTTTCTGGATCCAGGCGTCTACTTGGGCGTCCGGTATCCATGGCCAGCCGGCGACGAGTGCAAATGCCCACCTCCAGACAGTATCCCCCTTTCTCCTTCCAAGGGCCCCGTCGGCCCACTTACAATCCATGTGCCCCTTATCGGAGTCTATCTACCATGAGACCACCCCTTCTATATTCCCAACCATCACCCGGACAACCATACTGCGACTTCGAGGATGAAGATGACCTCGATGATTGGGACACTTTCGATGACTGCTTTTCAGAAGGAGATGAAGACGAGTACGACGATTATACTAGCCCGTCTGACACAGAAGATGATGACGACTATGCTACGGAGTTCGATGATGACATGTACTGTCCTCCTCCGGGCCCGCCTTATGGATACCCAGGCTATCAAAGCTACCAAGGGTATCCATGTTATCCAGGCTATCACCAACAACCCGAACCATATCGACAGTTTTGAAGTACCTTTCCAACAGTGCCCCCTTTTCTTCTTCTGACTGTATTTACATTAGATTTCCCATTCTGCTTCCTTCTGATTCGCTATCTTCTTTTCGTCTCCTATGTTTCTTATGTACTAGTCAGTCGCTACCATGCAGGCAGGGCTTAAGGGCGACATTATGGTTTTTATTGCGTTGCCTAGATATCATTTGCACTTTGGTTAGGACTTCTGGACTTAATGGTGTCTGAGTAGCTCTGGACCGGTTCGGTTTCTTTTGAGCGTTCGTCTGTGAATTGAGATTTCCCATGTAGTCTTCAAAGACGTCAAATTCTGTCGCTTATGTTGTTTTTTAGGCTCGCTACTGGAGTTACGGTATGGAAAATGTGATATTTTAATCGAAGCTTTTGGGGTGATTCGAGGTTCGGCCCTACGAACGAATGTGAGGTTAGCCCACCACATTTCTTGCCAAGGCTTCGCCTCGGACTCCCTGGGTTGAACAGCCAGCCCTTGCTTTCGATTCACCCCTAAATATTATGCGCATCATCCTCCCCGAGCTATAACTTTCGGTCGGGAAATGCTCTCCCTTCATACCGTTCCTTAGATTTTCACTAACGGCCAAGATGATTTCGTTCTTTTTTCGTTAAACATTGGATTTTCTTCTGCGTACAATACACTTGCTGGTCGTCTCTTTTTCTTTTCCAACATTAATAATACCTTCCATTATATTGTGCAATTCCCTCCCAAGCGAAATAAACGAATAATGAATTATTGATATCTCTTATCCTAGCAGCGATTTAGGGAATGCAAAACTCAAGTGTGATCCTTTAACAATCACTCTCGAATTGAAGTAAGGTTGAAACGTATTGTGGAATTGGATTGTTGATACACAGACTAGATGCCCGGCCTCGTTCCAGGTTCCTGCTGGCTATCATGATATAGCAGATTCTTACTAAGCAATAATTTATCCCCTATTCTTCCCTCCCTGCCCAAATCCGCCAAAAAGTCTAAAAGATTTTTGGCTTTCGGCAATCTCTGAGGTAATTTGTATATTTTCGTGAGCACCATTCATGAGGAGTCTAGTTACAAAGTTGCAGTTTAAACTAGAATTAGGCATTAAGCTATTCGTATGGGAAAAAGTGCTCGTTCCTAGAAGACGCTACTTACTAAAAGTAAACTGTTTATTACCTTAACTGCTTATAACCAGGTAACATTGCAGAACCCCTTCTTAAATAAGTAGGATTTCTTCTAAGTATATTTAACGTGACGTACAGTTAAAGATCAACGAACCATCCATCCCCCTGGCACCGGCCTCGGCTAACCCTTCCGCTTAGAAATCCAGGATTACTGCAGGCTATCCGGACTGCAGGAACATTTTCACGAGCTCCAACGACATCATCTTATTCTAACCACGACTACCCCTATTCGTTTCTTCTGTCTTCTTCTGGAGTTTTCCCTTTCTTTCACAATGTTCCGCCAAGCGTCAAGATTAACTGTCCGCTCTACCACAGCTCGCGCAATCCCACGCGCCGCCGCACCCTCGACCAGGAGATTTCTCAGCACCGCACCCCCTGCGCAAAAATCGAGGAGTTGGAAGAGCTCGGCGGTTAGATGGGGGTTGGCGGGTGGTTTAATATACTACTATCAGACGCACGACCTCTTTGCAGATGAGCCGAGCTGTATGATGGAATGGCTGTTGGAGAATGAAAATGGTAACTAACCCGTCCACAGATACCCAGCAACAAATCCCGGAGACCGATGAAGAACTAGAACAATTACCCACCATCGATGCGTTGGTGCAGGAGCGTCTACTGCGTAAGGCTGCTCTGGCGGAACAGGAGTTGAAGAAGGAACCGGTACCGGAGCCGCAGGCACTAGTAGTACCACAAGGAACGGAGTCAGAACAAGGATCCCAACAGCCCAGCAGCGTTGAGGAGCTTGAAGAGGAGGCTGGACAGCAGGGAGCGTTCAACCCCGAGACGGGAGAGATCAACTGGGATTGCCCGTGCTTGGGCGGCATGGCCGATGGACCTTGCGGAGAGGAGTTCAAGGCAGCGTTTAGCTGCTTTGTGTTCTCGACTGAGGAGCCTAAGGGCATGGACTGCATTGAGAAGTTCAAGTATGTCATGGGTCTGGAAGGATGGTGAATGGGATACTAATTCGAGCGCTACAGGGGCATGCAGAACTGCTTCCGCGAATATCCAGAAATCTACGGCGCTGAGCTTCAGGACGATGAGGAGCCAGCTGTCGACCAGGACGGGCAACCCATCCCTGCAGAGGCAGAAGTAGCCTCTGCAGGGTCATCTCCTGCGCCCATATCCCAGGCCGAGAAGGTCGTTGACCGCCAACCCACTCCCGAGCACGTAGAGCAAGAGAAGAAGGAGCGCGCACAAGCTGCTACTACTCGAGTAGCCCGGGACCACGAACCTGTGAGCGAGAGCTCGGAGGTTCTTCCTAAAGAGTGGCACGACACTACATCCGCAAACCAGGAGGTTAAAAAATGAGTGGTGTACAATATGTGGGGAATGTATCATTATTTTTTAAACGCATTTCAGGAGCAAAGTAGAGCGGGCTTAGTATTGTAGTATATTGGAGCGAACCTCTCAACTACTTGTTGGGAAAATGTACATTAATAGACATGTTCATGCCAAACCACTGTACTTTGAATTTCCCTTCCCAGTACCTAAACTCCTTCCTCGAATACAACAATCTATCAATTGCCATTCCTAACCTATCAAATAAGCAAAAAGTGAATGTTCCAGCCTCTTTTTAAAATTGGCGCATTCTCTTGGCAACGAACAGTTCCCAGCTACAGGTTTGTATGACGTATACTGCGCTCGGATCTTTTACTGCACAGGACCTTGTTCGCATGTGAGGCATCCTGTTTCTCCCGACGAACCACCACCCTTCTCCTTGCCATCACACGAATCCTTATATTTGACTCAAACACCGCCACTTCATCACTCTTCTCTTCTCACAATTCGCTGAGATACCCAGCACCAAATTACTTGAGCCTCACCTCTCATCATCACCACTACGAACTCCAACTACACAAAACCTTTCATTATGTCGTACGCACAAGCAGCTGCCAGTGGCCCGAAGCAGAGCCCTGAGGAAGTGAGTACAGTATCAGATATTCATTGCGAAACTCCAGCTAACAAACATCTAGGCGTAAGTGACCCCTTTTCCCATTAGAGACTCTTTCAAGGGGCCATCTTCTCCTCATTTGTCAACCACAAACAACAACCACCCAACATTGAAACTAACACCCCGCATAGCCGCGCCCCACCCATTCCCCAAGTCGAGAAAACCGACGAATCCGTACACTCCCTCATCGACGTCGACTCCCCGCATGTCTCCTCTGTGCCCTCAGATTTCGAATCGCAATCGATAAAGACCGACACGCAAGCCGAGCGCATCGAACTCGAAGAGCGCGCTGAGGAGGCCGCGAAAGAGGCCAAGGCAGCCATGGAGAAGGCAAAGGACAAGGCTGAGCACAAGGCAAAGAAGGGCAAGGAGAGCGTGCGGAAGAATGCGGATAATCCAGTTATCTTGGGCAATGCCCTGACGGTGACGCTCTTGGGTGCTGCGTTGGGTGTTGGTGCTTATAGGAAGTGGACGAGGAATGAGTTGACGGCAAAGGTTGTCGGGACTTGGGCTGGTGTTGTGGGGTTGTTTGCGCTTGGGGATTACTTTGTCAGCCAGTAAGTTGCTCTTCCGTATCAGTTTCTCAATGCAAGTCTTCTAACATGTGGTTAGATACTTTTTCAAGAAGTACCCAACAAAGAAATAAGCGCTGTGTAGACGCTCGACGGTCCCGAAAACGATGGTGGTGATATCCCAATAGATCTCTAAACTGGAAGGAACACCGGATGGGGGTTTTTCTTAATGTTTCTTGTTCCCTTTTTGTCGAGGAGTATGGATTATCGTGAAGCAATTCTTCTCGACTTTGTTCTTGGTTGATCTTATGTCCATAGGAGCTTTTAGGATTTTTCCTTCTATGCATATATGAATTCTCTAATTCTTGCATTTTTCACTTCGAACCTCCTGACTAGTTGATATCACCGCTGCGAATATACCGTAGTTGGTCGCACGATAATGCCGATGCAAGCCGGAGGGAGGCTTACGTATGTCTACATTGAGTTTTAAGTCTCCAAGGCACGCTTTTGCGTCGACTTGGTAATCCATATATCTAGTCTTCACAGTGATCTAGGTTATTGCCTGCTAGCTAACATACCTTTCTTTTTTATCTCTAGGGAGTCCGCGTGCATGATCCAATATCTACTAAAATGATTTGCTTCCTCATGTCCGACTTTCGTTTTTCATCAGAATTCCTTCATCCGAGTATCCAACACGGCAGAGATATCAGTACACGCATGGATTAGTTTTGCGATCACAGATACAGTCGGCCGTATGTGCACACTGGCCCTTTAGTCCTTACTTAGGCTGCGTCATCACTCGGCGCCATCATGCAATTGATTGCAGTGCCACCCACGTGCTGGATACGTGCTGTGGAGATATTAGGGCACGATGCCTGGGGACTTGGTCAAAATTCGTAGAATGGGTAGTGGTGAGCTGACGATCCCAGCGGACATTTCGAAATAAAAAAAGGTCAAGAAGTGAAATGGCGAATAACGAGGCAGCGATGCCGGTGGACATCGTCCAAATCCAAAGAATGAAAGGAGATGGAGATGAATAAGGGGCGAAGATATAGCGCCAGCGGACTTAGACACGCACCATGAAGGGTAGGACCAAAGAGAATTTAGATAATAACGACGTAGCCACGATGCCTGTGGACTTAGTCAAATTAAGAGTCACGATGCCAGCGGTCTTAGTCAAGCAAATACAAGTTAACAGCAAAAAGTAGAGAAAAAAAAGAAACTGACAAAGGCCGGATCGAAGGTCGGTCGTTGGCCCAGAAAGGCAAAAAGTTGTCATCCGCATGGTTGACTACTATTCTTCAGATCGGGTAAAATGCTGTCATCCTAGTCTTGCATGTTGGACTGGTAAAGGATTTCGTGCAAACTAGTCATTTTATGTGCATGTTTTTGCTAACGCTGGAATTTCCTTAAGGCCTATTTCAAAAGCCTCTCCTTGGATTTTTCATTACCTCTCTTTTAAAATACCTAACATTCCCCTTTCTTCCCTTCAACCCAACCCCTCGAACTACCTAAAGATGCAGGCGCAAAAAGACGATGTTTGGGATAGGAAATTTTGATTCTTGTGATGTGTGGTTTTTTATATTGCGCTGTTAACGGACCCGGACGTTTCGTTATAAGGCGTGTCCTATGCCGGCATGTTCTTGCTCCCTTATATAATCAGTCTGTAACACGTGTGAACTCTTATAGCTGCCTTCTCTTCATGCAGGGGTATTATGGTCACTGGAATGATTTCGGTAAAGTTCTGGTCTTCATCCTCTCTTGCTGCTCAAATGATAAGCATGAAGCTCTTGAAACGGTCTAGGATGACTTCGGTTCTTGAATTTAGCAGATTATTTTGAAAAAGGGAAAGAGGTGGTTGTATATTTAAGGCCAGAAAGGATGGTGGAATATTGCAAACTAGATCCATTCTTCCTCTGCTACCAGTCTGAGTACCCTTTCAGGATTCTCTCAAACAGTCAAATGTGAAATATCAAAAATGGATAGACCAGGCAAAAAATATGTATGTCACTGGCGCATCGGCGGCTTCGTCGATATCAAGTCATCTTTGAAAACCGGTGGTTCCCCAGATTATCGGAAGGTTTTTCGAACATCTAGGTTTTTATATGTATTTTTCTTTTACAGTAGTAACTTTATGAAGGGAGAGAAGGTAAAATAGGCATGCTGACCGCTTTGGGAAAATGTACTTGTGCTTGACGATGGGGGACGTCGCCAGTATGTTTCTTACCATCCATATTTTACTTCAACACTCGCCTGACCAGACTGATGGCGAGTTTGCTTCCTTAAGACTTCATAGTATGTATCGATGGCTCTTTAAATACTTCCAGCCATCGCATTAAGGCACCTGTGGCATAGTGCATATGATGTACTGACACGCAAGGAGACATGTCATCAGAGTTCATGATATTGTCATGCTCCCTCTACTCGAACATTTTCAACATCGTAACGGGGACAACTTTGCCTAACCGGCACGCAAATATATTCGGTTTGACCTTGCTCTAAAATGCCTTGCACTGCCCCCTGTGACCATCCAATCAGTTGACACGTTTTACACCATCTTTTCAGCCTTGTATTCTATATGAATGCTCCGACCCTGAATTCAGTCCCCTTGCTGTCTTTCCGGCCTTGATCACAGCTGATCAGGCTTCGGAATGATCCCTTAATGGTTAAGAGTCATGCCAGTCCGCCCGTCTATAGTCGTTACATAACTTGTAGTCTCCTTAGACAATCGTATTTCTCTAACAAAAAGATCGATCAAAATGCTGCAACGAATTACCATCATCGCTATTCTAGCATCCCTGGTTATTGCCGATGAGAACCAAATCGCACAAATAACGCCAATGAAGAGATGGGTTCCAGCTCAGCCTCGCGATGAAGACGGTCCATACTTCATTGCGTACTTCTATAATCAGACAGCATGTACATGCTTTTACTCCAGAGAATTTATAGCTTTGCATCTTATTGTCTTTCGGGATGTCGCTGATTTTTAATTTCTAGGGCAAGGATGGAATTGCAATCCAGGCTCCACCCTCACCGTGACGAGCGATGTGGCCGGATGTGTCTCTAATACAGCTACATCCGCTGATACGGCTACCACTTGTGCGGACAGCTCTGTTTTGGTGGGGCCATCTCCGTTTGCCGATACTGGGAGATATACGTGGTGAGTAACTGATAAATAATGTTTATGTTAAACGACGTTAATTTGAGAAAGCCCTGGTGGTGCATGTCAGGTCGGACTGATATTTCAGAACCCAGCGCCTTCGAAACCTACTAGTATTGTTAGCTGTGAGGGGAAGACCGCGTATACGTTTTCGATGTTTAAGGCGACGACAAGGAGTATAGGCCGATAAACTTGCTATTGATTGAAGGGCTTGGCTGACTTGAAGTAGACACATCAGCTTCTAAAACCCCAGTTCCAGCTCCCAGAATTTCCATCCCTAATACTTCCACGCCGTACTTTCCTTCAGGATCTCGCACATTTCTTACTGCGTCTACCGGGAGTGCCACCCCAAGCAAGAGCAGTGACGGCCAATCAAGTGTACCTTCTGGACCCAATTCCAACAAAAGCAGCTCCGATAAGATTGCTTTAGGTGTTGGTATTGGCGTTGGGATACCTGCCGTCTTAATTGCGCTGCTTGCGTGGTGCCCGAGACATAGTGGTAATCGACATCAAGTCAGTGATCAGGAGAGAGGGGGTTAGGGAACTATTGAAAACGAATATTCACAAGCACTGGCTTTTGGCACGTTCATTAACTATCGTACCAACTCATTCCGGCGACATCCCGGCGTTTTTGCCTTTGTCTACACTGGGTCCAAAGGAATCATACAGATGCGCACCTCGCTACGACTTTTCTTTCTCTCTCGGTGTCTGTAAGAGAATTTGGGCAATGCAATTGTCAAGAACTTCCGGACGCTATGCGTAGGATTTCTTTTTTTTTTGTTTACAAACCACTGCACTCCCCTCTTATTCTCAGACTCTCCGGCTTCACCAGCTTGAAACAACGATGAAAAAAAAAAAAAAGTCAAATTTCAACCAGAACCCAATCATTTGTCCATCTTCGAATCCATGTCCCACTACGAGTGATGGGCCGTCCTGCCAACACCAGCGATCCCTCTGGACGCAAGTGGAAAAGTAACAGACGCGAAGGACATTTCATCTTATGAGATGATCGAGACACTACTCTTCAAGGGCCAAAAAAAAAAGCTACCTACCTATTATCAAAATAATATAACAGTAGGATCTCTCCGACAAAAAGCTTCCGCAACCAGTTTCTTTGCACCATATATGCGATGAAATAGGACGGGCTCCCTCATATCACGTGTTCGGAAAGCAGCCCCCGTATTTCGCACACCTGACTCCGTTAGGTATAGGCGGGAGGAATCGCAAGTTTATAATCATGCAAATGAGTGATTCCTTCAATTGCACGGTCTTATAACAGCTCCAGATGCTAAAAAAAAAGAGGCAGAAACTAAGCCCAATAATGGTCCTGGGCCCAAGCAAAAGACCGAAACGAGATCCAACACTGATCAAGGGTCCTATCAAAAAGACAGAAATCAAGTCCTTCGGTGAGCTCTCCAAAAGGCTCTGGAATGTCATAAAAATTGACGACGCCCATCACCCCCATTACTGATATCTCGGGTCGAGTCCGGGAGAGCATGACCATCTAAGCGCTGTTTCCATGGACTCTTACCCCATAGGCACCCGATTTATATCATTCAATCATGATGTTCCACCTCCTGGTAAAGATTTACCCTACGACGATATGTCGAATATTATTTTAGAAAAGCTTATCATATACTTGTCCAACCACGTCCAAACTGGTCTAGGTTCGCCTTGCTCCTGCGGCACACTGGTTGGGATAATTTCTACACACGAACTACCCGGCTTGTCAACGAAGCCCGGGGAACATACCTCTTGCTCAAGAAAGACAGACATGCGATTCTCACACTTGGAAAAGGCGTCCGAGAAGACTATTTAGAGTATGGGGCCCGATCACCGCATCGATATTCATGAGGATTGGAAAGCGTTTCCTTCATTAACAGTGTAAGCTTCAGTAAACATCTTGGTGCGGAAACCAAAAAGATTTCGGACGTACAAGGCACAAACGGCCGCTTCAAAAGAATTCACTAGGTACGTGACAGTCCATCTGTTACGATAGACCCTTCACTGCTCGTGCTTTCCACACTCTCGATCCAAGTGCGCGGTTTAGGCGAACTCCTGTTCTGGGTAGCATTCATTCACTTATTGAGAAGGCCTGTGGGGTTGGGCAAGTGGCTCAGGGTGGAGGAACTACTGTGCGGGATCAAGGTGATTTTGCTCAGCGTGGAGGTATGGAGATTGATAAATGGGATGGGGCCCGTGTGAATAAGAGCCAAGAACAGATAGGGAGCGACGTGAAGATGAAAGGAGGAATGGTGATACTGCTCGTCAAGGCTCTCAACATGGGCAAATGCGGCATGGCGGCGGCAAGCAACAGCAGGATAGGAATCAACCAAAGCCTCCTAACCAAAAAAAGGGCGAGGAGAAGGGAGAGCCTGCGAATCAAACTGGCACCGGTGAGAGACAGGGGCGCTGACAATACAGTGGGCGTTGACCTTGATATAGATATGAGTCCTAGAAGATCCCAGAACCAGTGGACCCCGATCAGAGGTCAATGCAATGCAGTCGTCCCCAACAATTCCGGAGACTGCAACAAAACTCAGAAAGGCAAACGCGGTAATAGGGTTAGTACACTTTCAAATTCAAGACACGTACTGGGAGGCCCTACAAAGGGTGTGCAAAATAAGCGAAAAAAAAAGGAAACCCACTGACAGCTATTTCTAGGCCTGAGAATGATATCTATGAATTTGATGAGCTCTAGGGGTGTATAAACTTCTTCTGTTGCGAAATATGGGTTCTTGAGTGTGGTTTGGTGCTTTTATATAAGTTTTTGGTTGGGGATAGTGGAGACTTTGGATAGTGTGTCATTTTACGGTTTTTCTTTGGGGAATATCTTTAGTTTTCGGGTATGGAGTAAATAGAGTAGAATGAGAAGGTTCATCGCTATAACGACTGACCAGATTGTTGTAAAGGAGAACGAGGAATTGACTATGATTACCAGGTGGTGCAGCAATTGGTGAGCGCTTCAAATATGTAACGGATGCTATACTTGTGCGCAATATCAGATCGCTGAAATCTTAGCTGAAGCAGGGTTTTATGAACTGTAAGCCCCATCCGTTATACATTTAGAAGGGAAGGACGGGTTTTGGCCGTCTGCGATCGATATGCGTTGTGGGAAGAATGCCTCGCGAATTGCTGCACCATCTGGTGGGGGATGTTTGATATCAAAGACACTTTGCATCCAGGATCCTGAGCTGAAGCCTTTTAAATCAGTTATTCGAGAAGGTAAAATGAGAAAAAAGGAAATTCAAGGAAGCACAAATCTGACCTTTCCCATATCCAACCCCAGTTCGTCATTTCCAATTCAGCCTTTCTTTCTCTTATATACTCTTCTTATCTCATAGCCCATTTTCTGCGTCTGGACATTCCACTCCCTCAGCAGTCCCTTCATGCCTGCCGGCCGAAATATTATCTTCCTCACTATTATTCCCACCACTCTAATTTTCGCTGCCGCTCTCATGATCCTCGCCCTCACTCTTCTGGTCTTCATCTTCCTCCTCACTTCCTGCTTTGTCATTGTCCTCGCTGGTATCCTCATCTTTAACCTAAACTACATTGTCATCTTCAGTCTCATCATCATAGTCGAAATTTTCCTCCCTCTCACCCTTATCTTCAACCGTACTCTCATCATCCTCTTCTCTCTCGCCATCCTCTTCTTTCTCGCTCTCGTTCCCAGCCTCACTCTCCTCACCGAGATAATACCTCTCATCAAACCCCACAATCTTCCTCAACTTCCCCCACTTGCAATGAATCGTCACGGCAGTCTTCTCCAACCCCTTTTCCTGACACCTGTCGTAAACCCAATCCCACAACTCCTGCCTCACAAGCCCCTCATTACACCTTCCCCGAATCACCATTTCTACCACCAACAAGCATTGGCTCCTTGTCCACACCACATTGATCTGCTTTGTCTGAACCAACTTAACGCGGATCTCGTCGAGAATGTCCTGAATCTCTTCTTCCGTCTTCCTCTCCGTATCAATTCCCACCCCTTGTTCAACGGTGATGTGGAATTTTCCGTGCGTGATCTTGGGCGGCACACCCGGCGGAGTTTGGGATTCCACCTGTCTCCCCGTCTTCCATATCTCCGCATTCGGGTTATTGAGGTTGGTTTGCATCTCCATGAGGCGATCCACCATCTCATTCACATCCCGCCCCTGCTTGCTCGCACGAATGATTTGCGCTTGCAGCATCTCGATACGGTGGGTCGGCACCACCTTCGGTTGAGGCTTTCCAGTCGAAGGAGAACTGTCTGAGCGTGGGACTCGGAAAGGGATGAAGGGTTTTGTGACTGTGCGCTTCCGCTGTGCTGGAGCTGCTTTCGGTGTTTTCGGCGTTGGAGAAACGGAGGAGGTGGATGGGAGAGGTTTCTGGCCTTTGAATGTTTTTGAAGAGGATATTGGGGCACTGGGGGCATTGCGGCGCTTTGGGGGAGTGGCTGAGGGGGCGGAGGAGGAGCGGAGGGCGGAGGGAGTGCGGCGGTCGACCATTGAAGCAATAGACTTCTTGCGGGGGCTGCGGCGGAGGAGAGGAGCGTCTGCAGATACGATGGGCTCGGTTGCGAAGATGGAATGTTCCGCGGATGCGGCAGCACTCTGTGACAAGACTGGTGCCGTGAGGGACTTGGAAACGGTGGCCTCTCTGGGCGATGTGCTCTCGGTAATCGTCTCCATAACTGGCTTCGCACGACATTTTCTAGCACCTACATGACCGCGGAGGGGGACATAGGGCCCGATGTCCGTACCCTTGGGCTCCTCGTTGACTGGATCTGTAACGAACGGGTCATCTAGTTTGGCTGCTGTGACGATATCCTTCGAACCACTACGCGAACGCTCAAGCTTCAACGTAGTCTTCGCTTCATACGTACGACCACCCTTCCTCTGACCGGCAGACTTTGAGGGACTCGCTTCCATCTTCTTCCCCCTTTGTTCAGTGGCATTTAGAGTCTTCGTAGCGCGGCCGGAACGGGTTGTGTAAGAGGTGGTGGGCAACTGATAACGACTCAGCACCGAATTATTCTCTACCTTTGGAGTCTCGGATGCAGACTTTGAGGTCTTCGAAAGCACCACAACTTTTTTCCGTGGAGATGTCCTCTTCTTGGATGACTCTTGGAGTTCGGCGTCGAAAGAGGGGATTTCGAAAGTCGGTTTGACGACGCGGCCGGAACGAGTGACATACGTAAGCCTTTGCTTTGAGCTATTGGATGAGGGCGGTTTTGGGCGGAGGATGTCGGTTTGAAGGGGTTTGCGGCAGCTGAGTCGGTGGGTGGGCTCCGAAGGCTTGGTTGACTCTTCGATTTCTTTTGGCTTTGATACATTCGATTTCGTGGGCTGGTTTGGCGTCGTGAACTGGGGTGAGCTAATGAGTTGATTCGCCGCTGTGGACGGGTATGGACTTGTAAGTTGGTTTGGCTCCAGCGTATTTGGCCATTCCGGGGACAGCGTAGACACCCTACTCTTCGCTATCACTGTGGTTGCCTCCGAAGCTGCCTTTGAAGTTGCGCGGGAAGACCTGGTATTCCTAGGAATCAAACTTGCTACACCGTAGTCACTCGCACTGAGTTGCCTGAATGGAGCCCTCGACTGGTAGCTCTCAGCAACACTGGATTGAGACCTCGGAATGGCTTTTTCCACGGATTGGATGAGGTCTTCCACTGTGTTGATGTCCTCCGCAGGTGAGGTATCTTCAGCAGATGCGACATCCCCAGCGAACGCAGCCTCAGCGAATGGGTAATCCTCCGCGAGTACTCCATCCTTCACCGCCAGGGTCACCTCTAAACTGCCCTCATCTTCCCCCGTGATTCCAGCATCCGTAAACATCGACACATCCGGTGAATTCAGCGGCGAACCGCCATTTCCACCCGCAATCCACTGCTCCACCATGGAAGTCTTCCATGCTGTTTTGTTTGAGGCCTTGAGTTGCGCAGTGGCGCCAGCTTCTGCGTGATCAACGTGTTTACTAGTGCATGTGGACTTAGTGTTTGGAATGGCGCGGGAGGAGATTGTGCTCAACAGGTCCATGATTGTCTGGACGCTCTCGGCGGTGCGGTTGTGAAATTCAGGAAGAGGGGGGTCGTGTTCGGAAATTTGACTGCTGTCGTGCGTGTATGCAATGAGTTCAGTGGAGTTGATGTGATGGGCGTGTTGAGAGATGTCTTCGAAAGAGTCAGTATGAGCCAGACCGTCTTCAACCAGAGCCGAGTTTCCAGAAATTCGAACGTACCAGAGCGTTCCAACTCGTCCTTCATGTCTAGCTCTCTAAGCATGCTAGTATCTGAAGGGAATATGGTAAAGAGCTCGCTCTCCAACGCCTCAAAAGTCTCCTCCGTAGTGTCAGCGTGCTTTTGCGAATTTTGCAACAGCGCATCTGCGTCAGAAGGCATGAGCGCCATATTAATTTGTGGCCCCTGCTCATCTGATTCCATAGTGGTTGGAAGTTACGAGAAGTACATGCGATGGAAAGCGAGTTGTGGTGCGGATCGTGGGAGGGTGAAGAGAGACAAACTCAACGGGAGCGGACGACTTACCGAAGTCAAGCTCTAATCAACAGAGGTAGTTTGTCTGGCAGCAATGCCCGACGTCATGCACTTTGAGATGAGTATCGGGGTGTGCATGCATAGAGACAGAATTAATTACCTAATCAACAAAGTGAAGTGAATGGAGCGTGGCTTGAGCTCGGTTTGGTATATGCTGCATGAACACCTTCCGCTCTCGTTTAGTGAGTCCTGTCACGTTGATTCAGGCTGACGTAAGGAGGGAACCAGTGTAAAGACGATGTCGACGGAGGGAACCAGCGTGAGGATGATGTCGACGAATGTGAGGCGTGAGGTGAAAACTAGAGGTCGAAGAAAGGCGGTCAGCGTGCCCACTGGTGCCAAAGTATTTGTATGTCTTCATTTTCCCTTTGATCTCTCTCACCGACCGACCGATCTGCGGTGTTCAATGTCATCAGGGGAGCGGGGATATTTGTTCTGTGAGAGTTCAAGGCCCCGGACAGCGTGAGCTATGCCATTCCGTTCCAGAGTGCGGACAAATACGAGGTAATTGAAAGAAAAGGCACATTATTCAATATCACTTTACTGACGACATGATACAGGAATTGGAGGTCCTCTCGTTCCTATGCTTCGCCAAAGCCCCCTTAAACCCTTCGCTCAACTCCCCCCTGGATGATGCAGAGCGCAAAAAGAACACACCTTGAAGTCACTTTAGGACTCTGGTGACTTTCGCGTATGCATTACTTCTGGTGGCGAGCTTTATGCTCACTTCGAGCGGAAAGTGGTGGTGCCTAGTGCACCGCATGCGTTTACTGTCGCTGCAGTCAAGCCATCCGGGCCGAAAACCACTGCTTCACGGCAAAAAATTTGCCAGGCAACGTCGTTCTCCTTCTGGGACCCATCCACTGCGCTGCAATCTGTTCCGGCCTTCAAAGTGTTAAACACTCTACAGCGACACGAACAATGGCGCAAAGCGCAGGCGGCCGCAACCATGCGACGATATAGGACACATCCAGTATCAGCGCATCTGTATATCAGATCCTGGTCAACACTGGTCGGTGCTCCAGCAACATTTGGGGATATGGGTTGGTGGCTGTCGGTATGGTTAGGGGATTCGAACTTCGGGATAGGTACTCTGAACAGCGGCCTCTGGTGAAAGCTAGATGAACAAATGCGGCGAAGTGGAGCTGTGGGCAAGTGGTCGCTTGGTCAGGATGCCTTCAAATGTGAACGGCTATGCTCTCATCTCTCATCTCACACAATGCCGTCAACTTGTTTTCAGAATTCTCCAACTGGAATGATTGGACCGCACTGAAAAGTGCAATCGCCAGGAAGCTCCGAGAGAGCAAGAGGCTGCAGAGGTGCATGCTGATTCGTTATAGCGACTGGTAGCTTCTGTCAGATTGCAAACAGGGTAGAAAACAGATTTCCTTCACTTCCATATATCCTGCGTGTTGTTATTAAAGGTAGGATGCCTTAGATACACAAATCCAAGCATGTCTTTCATCTGCGCGTACTCCCTTATGCTTCCTGTCTTGTGATGTGACCACAGACTATGACCTTTCGTTTTTCATATAATACCAAGGTAAATAACTCACTAGTCACTAATCTCTAAGGAAGATATTTATAAATATAGCTCCAAATAAGCATTTTAGCCGGTCCCTGACGTTCAGAATAAGCCAGCACCGCACCTAAACCATAGACAGGGTTGCGTAGCTCACCCGCCTTCCTCTGTCAGCGGAGTTTAGTTTAATCTAGCACTACTAAAAGGGGGCATCAACATCCCTTCTGTATACTGAAAGATCTAGGCCGACATGGTAAGCTGGTTGGGTTGTTATATATATTTTTAAGTGAGTAGTACTAGTTGGAGTAAAGATTTCCCGGAATACCCAAGTGATAAGTATATATTTGTAATAGAAGGGCGTTTGGCTGCTCTTTATATTCGTAATATATTATAATGTAGCGAAAATGGCACTTCCGGTTGGAACCCTTCGGCGTAGACCTGGGCAACCAACTCTATGCAATGGCTCGAATGATGTGTAAGTGCAGAAGAAGCTAGGCTAGATCAATGTCCTCCATAGAATTGATAACTGCGAAGCAACTAACCCATAAATGCACAGAACCTTCCCTCACAATCTCCTACTCTCCAGTGCAAGTAAAAACCAACCATCCCCAATATTTCAAACCTCTTACCTAGTTCGAAAGCAGCGCTAAAGAAAGACAAGACACAACCAAAGCCCCAATAGAAGCCGCAGAAGAGCTTTGAAGTGTATTGGAGCAGTGGAATGAAACGCAGGACCGTGTCGTGACAGATGAGGAAAGAGAGTGAAGAGAGGAAGGGCGGTGCTGGTGCAAGGCTTGCTCGATAATGGAGAACGGTGTGTTTACTCGTCGAGATTGCGACAAAATCTGGTTTTCACCTCTCGCTATTAGATCCTGTTTACTGTATGAGTGTTTACGAGCATCTGTGCATCTCCACATAGCGCCGCCATCGAGACTATTTTGGAGTAAGCTTACATAAGTCCCGAGACGCAGACTTATTCATTATGGACTGACGTGATCAAAACAGTAAAGGGACATTGGTGAGAGAACTGCATGAAAGGAGCGATAAGACAATGATAACGATAGAACTGGAGCATACGATTCAAACTACTAAAAATTAAACCAGCGGGGACTTCAACAGCCCTCCTTGACACACAGGTCATTCCCTTCGTTCGGCGAGATAGCCAATGTACATATTTAGCCGCACTTTACTCCGCAAAGAAGCGGCATCGCTAAGAATAAGATAAAAGCATAAATAAAAAGAATGACAGAAGGTCGTTGACACATCCCAGGTTGCTGAACAACCGTATATACACGACAGTGCCGACAAAACAAAAACGAAAACGTGAATCTATCAAAAAACGCCCAGGTCCTATGCAAAATGTATTATGCGAAGGATGAATGGTTAAATCCGGAACAGATTGTGGGTTCAACGCCCTAGCTATAAGGCAGAAAACGATGAGCTAGACTTTTGGTATAGAGCAAAGGAAGGATTAGGGAATTTCGAGAAACGGACCAAACCCGTCCGCCTATTTGGTGCCCGGGGGATTCTTGGTCAAGCGCTTTCTCTTCTTTTCAGAATCGCGACTTTCACTCCGTTGGTGACTGGGCTGCATAGAAGCACCCATAGGGGCGGGCGAGACGTCCCGCATTAAGCCCCGTTGTTGTTGCTGCTGCGGTTCTTGGAGTTCAATGCCAGCCTCCTCTCCAGGCGCAGTTCGTACAAAGCTTTGTCGCGCTAGAGGACTCCTTCCGGTACGGCTGTTTGAAGTGTACGAAGCGGACGAGGTTCGGTCACTGGGCCGATGGCTTTGTTTTGGCACTGTCAAACCGTCATTTCGAACTTCATTGCCAAGTGGCGAATTGGGACCTGGACTACGCGCTCCAGAAGTCGTTGGAACGTTCTGATCACTGTTTCCGCGCGACATGGCGGGTACTTTCCCATAGCCTTGGTACACGGAATCATCAGACAGAGACTCAACCGATTCGTGATAGGCCCGCTTGTCACCGCCGGTGCCCAGTTGATAGGGTGCATTGTCCTGGGCTTCGTAGAAAGCACCTCCAGCCGGTTTTTGGTTGGCCTGCGTCTTATGATAGAGTCGGGCATCTTCAGGATCCATGATACTCTCTACACGACGCGGCATATAAATCGAATTCCCAGCGGAGGTTGCAGAAACCAACGAGTCCATAGAAGCACGCGGGTGAAGGGGGACGCGAGGAGCATTCGGGTCTCTTGGGAGCATGTTGGGTAGCGTAAGACCCGAATCATTCGCTTGTTGATACCAGCCGCCAGGCAGTCTTTCAGCAGGGGCGAAACGACCTTCGATATGATCTGAAGGCATAAGGGGCACAGCAGCTGGTTTTCCTTGCTTCTGTGCTGCGGCGGAAGGCTTGAAGGTTTCAGGGACAACGTTGAGGTCATCACCAGTAGCTTCGGCCTGTGCAATAGCTTCCTGAGGAGTGGTGTTGGCGTCCGCGGATCCTGCATCGGCACGTGGGCCACCCCAAGTACGTTGACCAGCAGTAAAGATGCCGTAAACCATGTACATCCAGTTGAAGAATGGGTTGATAACGAACATGACTGGGTAAAGCATGATCTTGTATCGACCGAGCTTAGCACCGAAGTAAAGCATGAGAATCCAGTTCAGGCCCAGGGAAATGGCGATGAATCCAACGGGCAAATTCTTGATCTTCTGGGAGGTTGTGATGAGAGATATGACCATGATAAAGAAGAGCAGGGCAGTTGTTCTTATCGTGTTTTGCATGAACCGGACAATGCAAAGAATGGGATAGCGCTTCCAAAGACGAATATCCGTCAACATACAGACTTCGTTGGTGATAAACCCAAGGAACCAGCGACGGCGTTGCTTCAGGAGAGACTGATAAGTCTGCACAGCTTCGGTCTTGCAGAATGCTCCGGTATTCATCTGAATCTGATATCGCTCCTTTGCACCAATCATGAAAAGATGCGTAAGCCATCGATCTTCGCCCAGATGGCATTTGCCGTAATCGAACAAGTCGTCGCACTGTTCAGCTTTGTCTGCGAAATAATACTTGGCCATACGACGGAACGCAGAAAAGCGAAGGATAGTCAAAGCACCGGGCAAACAAGTGACGGCTCCGCAACCGGACTCGACCGAACGTTCGAAGAGCTGACCGTGGATATACTCCATATCCTGGAGAAGAGTGATAAGACTGTTTTTCTCGGTAGTCGAAGTGATCACACCAGTCATGGCCAACATGTTCTTCTTGCTTCCAGGCTTGAGTTCCATCTCATACATGAAATTCTGAATGCAGACCTTATCCAAGATACAATCCGAGTCGATGAAAAGCACGAAGAGATTGTCGTTGCGCTTGAGGTATTCGGTGTAGATCTTGTCAATGAGCTTGAAGGTCCTCTTCTGGCAATGGCGTTTTCCACCATGAGGGAAACGGGAAACGGTGATACGGCAGCTTCTGTACGTAACATCGATCGATTTCGGGTACGAGTCGAGGGTTAATGGAACGCCGAGCTTTTCGATCGTGTTCAAATAGAGCTCATCTTCCTGGTCACCGTCGAAAGAAAGGAAGATATGCAGGCATGAAGGAGGATATTCGCAGTCGACCAAGGAGTCAACCGTACGAAGCAAAATCTCCGGGATTTCCTTGTAGCAGGGCATGATAATGACCACTTTCGGCGCCGAAGCCTCGTCCAAAACAGTCTTGATCCTCTTGCTTCTTCCCACGGAGTGAGTTACCAATTGATAGACACAGAACAGCCAGGGAATGGTGAGGAGACCGGCGAAGGACCAAAAAGCGAACCATTGCAAAAAGCTGACCATGGCATTCGGGAAATACTGCGTGACTTGGCTCGGAAGCGGGAGCGTAACAACCATGATGGGCAGGAATATAGCACTGTTCACAATCAGTGGGCGGCCTGCAACAAAGCAAAGAGGTCTTACCGGAGGAGAGTGAAGAGAATCATAATGATGACAGCCAGGATTTTAATACTGACCGTTTCTGCTTTTTGATAGACCTTCACAAGACAATACAGGAAGGCTGCAACCCAGAGGAACCATTCGAGAAACGCAGCAAGCATGACACTGCCGACGATAGCAACGTATACAATCTAGTGAACATATTAGTCGTTACTCACAACACATGGTCCATCGGAAAATTTCATATAACCTACATCCTTGGTCGGCCAAGGGGCGTTGATGGGGGGGATCCCATTTTCACCAACGGCTCGGGTAGCCAGCTGAAGTTGATCCCACATTGTTCAGAAAGTCAAGATAGGAGGGGTTGCGCTCAAAGACGGAGCCAACGATTTGGGTAAGAGCGAGAGACGATTAAGTTGGGTATAGAAAGTAGAGATTATAACATTAGGCGAAAACCAGTCGCTTGAGAAGATTTGGTGAAGTAGACCTCGAAGGACGGTACTTGTTCGCAAGCCAGTCAGGTATGGCGGATCAAGGCTTCTTAACCAGTCGGTCTGATTTGCAGGCCGAGTGTCGCAAAGGTGGCAGCGAGAGGAGACGCCGATCCGAGTGTGTCTATTCCGAGGCGGTGGAGAGTTGGTCGAGTGATACAGCGCACGATTGTAGCAACACAGGATCTAGCGAGTTTCACAACGCTAGAATAGAACGACTGTTGAAGATGGCTTTGTGCAGGGGAGAAGATGGCAAAGAAGCGATTGTTGGAAGACCTGGAGGAGGTTCGTGGGGAGAAACTAGGGATGCGGAGGGGAATCCGACGCCGGTCTAAAACGAGTGTTGGGTGAGTAGAACAGACAAGAGTAGCGCTATCAGCAAAACTGCATGAAAGAAAGAATTGCAGTCGCACAGCCTATGCTATAGCGGAGGAAGACAAGGTGGTGAGAGAAGAGGAGAGGTGGTGGAGGAGGGGGTGGTGGAGGAGGAGGAGGAGGAGGAGGAGGAGGAGGAGAAAGAAAAGAAGGGAGAGGAATAACGATGAGGGACAGGAGGCGCGGGCTGCGGTGCGCTTTTCACACTGCACGCCCGATGCTACCTTGCACTAACCCCAGCGAGACAGCCAACCGGGATCGCCTACAAGGGGAAGCGTCCGTTTGAGGCGACTATATTCCGGGGACCACTGAACCGCAAGTTTCACAAGGAGACTATTAGAGTTATATTTAGGAGACCGATGCAGATATGCGGATGCACTGGAGAGAGGGACGATCCAAAGATCTCAGAGTGGACCCGTGGGAGTGTTTGGTGGTGACGGTGAGTCCTACAGCCTACAACGTGGCCGTGGTTATACTTGTATTTTCATAGAAGAGGCACGGAAGCCTCCTCGTCAGAATACTCAAGGATATTGGTTCTTTGTAGGAATGCAATATGCACGACTCACTGGTGGAGGGCTGGGCAGAGGGGAACCTCCTAGGTTCTCTAACAACCTTGGAAGTTATCGAGAAGACATACTCCGCACAATATTTCCCACTCTAACACTCTTGCCAATGGCCATTCTCCTCTATTTGGCTGACATGTTTACGTACCGCCGAGCTCGAAAAAGCATGGCATGGCACTGTAGCGAAAGCGCCAGAAGCAAAATAAGCACAAATAGCGTGCAGTTGGGTTGTACCGCTGGAAGAACTTCGAAAGAAATTTTCGACAAGGCGATTCCCAGCTCCATCGCCAAGGACCGACCCCTAACTACTTCGGTTACCGGGCGTTAAGGGGAATGTTGGGGATTGATGAGGGTTGGTGCTCACAATGCTTCCTTTCTCACTTTTGTCCCTCTCGTACCTGAAAAAAGAAAGTACGGAGTTGTCTTTGTTTCATAAATAATGCTCGGGCTGACACTTTGTCAGTTGTTACACTCTCTACGGACTCCTCTCTATTTCCGGCCAATCCCCTGTTTCTGCTTGATCCTACAAAGGAC
This sequence comes from Delitschia confertaspora ATCC 74209, assembly GCA_010093945.1. Taxonomy (NCBI): domain Eukaryota; kingdom Fungi; phylum Ascomycota; class Dothideomycetes; order Pleosporales; family Delitschiaceae; genus Delitschia; species Delitschia confertaspora. The sequence continues at coordinate 158,286 of ML993850.1, forward strand.
ATGGCACAAATCTGGCAAGTAAGCAGAGATCTCAATAGTGAGCGTTCCACCAGCATGTTGCGGCTGAAGAGAAGCACAGTGGGTCCTTACTTGGTCAATAATGAATAATGCCGTGATTCCGAAATGTACTGTTCCTACGAGTTTACTGGCTTGGGAGTAGTCGAGAGTCGGAAGCATCTTTATTGATGATTACTCATTCACCGCCGCTTGAAGGCTCGCGGTGGAGGCAACGCATGTTCTAGAGAAGGATTTATTTGTATATCCTTGAGCGCCGGGTGTCAACAGAAACATTGCTAAATGTCCGGTCAGCAATGAAGTCATACAAGTTTGCTGCTCACATGATCTAAGGCTTAGGGTTGCTAATTCTAGAGTAAGCAGCGCACAATGGAGGACGTCGTCGAATTTAAGCAAAGAGAAGGTTTGACAGAGGCCCTATGGTTGGAAAGCTGCAGAGGAGTGCTCCAAGTAGGCAAAAACTTTTCCTTCGCCAACCTTTCTCAAACAGTATAACTTGGGAGAAGTCGAGATATACGACAGAGTAGTCCATAGAAACCGGATTGAAGAGGATCTTGTTCTCATATTTGCCTTACGGGCTTGGGCTGTGAAGTATAGTTCACTACAGACTTTCAGGCATGAGGGACTCTACTAGTATCTGTAAGCCTGAAGTGAGGGAGAGATAATATAGATCGGAAATGCATGTATTGTGTGTATTGTTGTGCATTGTGGTGTCCTCTTGTCGTGTTGACTATGAGGGTATTAAATACCTGAACAGGGAGTCAAGACTCATGATCTTCTGTGCTAACAGTATCTATCCACTGTCATAGCCGTGCTTAAAGAAGCTTATCCAAACAACCCTTATGAACGTTCAGATCCTCACATAGTCACGTGGAAGTGCGCTTAGTCACCAAGCGGCCTGACCTCTGTGACGTCGCATCTTTGACCAATCAGGGCTCGGTGGGGTGCGATTGGTCTGCAGGTACCGCAACTGGCAATACACAAGCCCGCAACACCTCAACACGCCTCATCCCACCGATTGACTGGAGCTTCATTCACTGACTGCCGAACCCTCTAGAGCACGTCATTCAGCTTCTTGCAGCTTTTGCGAACTTCGCCATCCAATGTGCGCCGCCGCCGCGACCACCGCACCCATTTTCCATGTGTGCAATCCTTGAACACCAACCTACTATCACCGCTCGCCCCTCCAACACTGCGGGATAGCCACATAGCTTCTACCATCATGGAAAGACAAAGAAAGCGTATGGATCTAGGCTCTACCTACTTCCGAGACATATACTGACAATGCTAGGTGAACTGCGCAAGCTTAATGCCCGCGCGTGGGCTGGCGATACCGGTATAGCATATCCGCCCCTCCTATCCGCGGCTGCAAAACTAATCGTGGCTGTTTCAGATGTCTTTCCCGTTCAATCATCGCTTGATTCATCTATGAAGAAAAACACGGCGTTCATCAAGAGGTTGAGAACAGCAGTCACAGCATCTGGCCAGTCTCAGTTTCTTCAAGAGATCCGTACCTTATCCCTCCACAAATACCTCTCCGAGATCATATCGGCCTGCTATGAAGGCCTGTGCAAGCTCAAAATTCCCGGCGAAATTGCAACCGGTATCGAAATTGTGAGCGCCCTTCATCAGCGGTTTGGGCCCGGCGAGTTCACTGGATATATTGGGTGGCATATTGGTAGAGGCCTGAGCACGCCGGACAAGTCCCATCTCAAGTCTCTCCCGCAAGATGTCCGTGAGAGAGAAGAGAAGGAACGTCTCGCTCGTCAACGAGTCCTTCTTAGGGTCGCGACGGAGCTTTGGCTAGTTGGAGTATTGAGAAGTTTAGAAGACGTTTCCAGGCCGGAAGAAGTTGGAAAGGGCAAGGAAAACAGTAAGCTTAGCGACAGTACTGGTAAAAGCAAATCAGTGGCCAACGGAGTCCGGTCAGATAATGCCAACGCAGAACCCTTTCCCCTTGAGGTTTTGAAAGACATGCTCGGACATGACCGAGATCATGTCAACCTACCTTTGGTGGTCATCTTTGTCAAAGCATTTGCTTGGGATATACTTGGTTCGGGAAATTCTTCTGTTGAGGGTCGAAAGACGGTCGCGGAAGATGGCTCAACGACAACCAACGAAAAATGTGACGATGTCCCGGAAGCCGATGAGGAGGGCTCTGCATCTTCCGATCCACCACTTACCACGCCTGAGTTGCGCCAGCGGTTCAAAAATGTCTTGACCCGCTATTTCGACGATGTGAAGACACACATTTTACGGGACCAAAAGCATCTGGCAGCCCAAGGCAAAAAGAACGCGGAAGCATACGTCAAATCAGGAGAAGTTTTCGAAGATCGTCAGGCCAACTATGAAAAGCAAGTAAAGGCTCAGGAAAAGCTCATTGCGAATGCTCAAGTCTTAGCCGATGCCCTAGGCGCTGAGATGCCGGATTTGAAAGAAAAAGATAACTCCGCAACTTCAGGAGATGGTATGATTGGCCTTGTGAAAGCTGGCGAGTACCTGCGTGGTCAAGGTGAAGGGCCTGGTATCTGGGAAGATGAAGAGGAACGGCGCTTCTACGAGAATCTTACGGATTTGAAAGACCGTGTGCCGGGCATTCTGCTTGAAGAACCGAAAAAGAAGAAGCCGGAAAATGAGGAGCAAGTAGGCAAGAGAAGTGAAAGTAAACCTGCTGCAATAGAAGCGGAAACCAAGGACAAGCCAGAGGCGGCCCAAGAGAAGTCTTCGGATGCTGATGATCAGTCTACAGCTATAGCGAATAAGTCTGTCGGAGCGCAGGTGGACGCTATTCTGGCTCGTCTACCGGAGCTGAATTCAAAGGACGGGGTGGACCAGACAGCGATTGATTTTTGCTTTTTGAACTCCAAGGCTTCCAGGAATCGGCTTATTAAAGCGCTTCAAGAGATCCCGAAAGGTCGCTCCGATCTACTCCCGCTCTATGCGAGACTCATTGCTACTCTCGGTAGATACATGCCTGATGTGTCCCAAGGGCTGGTGTCATATCTTGACGACGAATTTCGTAGCCTGCAGAGGCGAAAGTCCAAGGACTTCCTCGGCCAAGTGCGGACACAGAATGTTCGATATTTGGCTGAGCTGACCAAATTTGGCGTCGTTCCTGAGCATGTTATTTTCCATTGCTTGAAAGTAAGCCTTGATGATTTTTCCAGGATGAACATCGAAATCATCTGCAACTTACTGGAGAATTGCGGACGCTATCTCTTCCGCAACCCTGAGACTTCCCCACGGATGCACTCCTTCCTGGAGACCCTCCAACGCAAGAAAGCGGCACAGATATTGGGACAACAGGAACGCATGCTGGTTGAGAACGCCATTTATTATGTCAACCCACCGGAGCGAGCGGCTATTGAACAAAAGGAACGAACCCCTGTAGAGCTCTTCGTCCGCAAACTCATCTATCAAGACCTCAGCAAACGTACCTTGGACAAGATCGTCAAACAAATTCGCAAGCTGCACTGGGAGGAAGAAGAAATTGTCAAGCTCCTTCATAAGGTCTTTGCTAAACCTGGCAAGATCAAATACAGTAACATCCACATTCTGGCTATCATTCTTGGTTCGCTTCATCGGTACCATCAGGACTTCACCGTCTCAGTAATTGATGATATCCTGGAATCCATTACCATTGGACTCGAACTGAATGACTTCAAGTTCAACCAGCGTCGCATTGCAGAGGTGAAATATCTTGGAGAGCTCTACATCTATCGCATGGTCGACTCTCCTCTCATATTTGATACTCTATACAAGATACTCAGTTATGGATATGAAGGCGGATATGCGCGGCCGGGAACGATCAACCCACTGGACCTGCCAGATGACTACTTCCGCATTCGACTAGTCTGCAATCTTCTTGAGACTTGCGGAATGTATTACGACAAGGGCGCAGCGAAGAAGAAACTTGACTTTTTCTTGACTTACTTTCAGGTATGCTCACATGATGACAAGTTTTTTTTTTGGGGGGGGAGGGAGATTTTGACAAAGTATAGTACTACATATGCACGAAGGACCCTCTGCCTATGGACGTAGATTTCCTAGTCCAGGACGCTTTTATGCTGACTAGGCCCCACTGGAAACTGATCACCAACCTCGAGGAAGCGTCCCATGTGTTTGCCGAAGCGGTGAAAGAGAACTACCGGACCAATGCGGGTGACAAAGCAGCAGAAATCGATGAACTGGACGACGTATCCGCGTCTGAAGACGAGGCGGACGGCCCCGATGATGACGACGAAGCTGTACATGAAAGGGACGGGGACAAGTCCTCTGGTGAAGATGCAGAAGTTCGTACCATGGCCGAGCTAACATATTTTCATTGCTGACATGCATAACAATAGGGTAGCGGAGATGACGAGCCTGAAGCGCGCATCTCCGACGACGAAGAGGAGCGCATCATTGTCACTCGCCAGGAAGAAGAACGCGACCCTGAAGCTGATGCAGAGTTCGACCGTGAGCTTGCGAAGATGATGTCTGAGAGTCTCGATTCCCGTAAATTCGAGCGCAAACCCGTCTTCGATGTCCCTCTGCCCATGCGACGCGGCCGAGAAGCAGCCCCGAACCCAGACGACAACGTAGGAGAGGTTCCTACTCAGCCTACACCTGTAGCAACAATGAAGTTTTCTCTCCTTAGCAAGCGTGGCAATAAGCAACAGGTAAGATATCATGCCTCAACACTTCACTATGTTCATTGGCTGACATGGGTGTTTCCAGACTCGTTCCATTGATCTGCCTTCTGATTCTACCTTTGCTGTGGCCATGCGAAACAAGCAACAAGCCGACAAGGAAGAACAGCAGCGGATCAAAAACCTCGTCTTGAACTACGATCTTCGGGACGATAACGAAACAGACGGTGATTCCTCATTTCTTTACCCGATTTTACGCAACCCCAACAGGAAACATACTGAGACTGTCGAAGCGCTGGAGAAGACCCACAATCTCTATACACAGCCACGCATCGACAAAGCTGGCAATAATCGTAGCCATCAGCGATCTAGGAAGCTGCAGTTAAGTGATGTCAACTGGTAAGCCAATACACCCTCTTATACTCTTTCTTTACCTTGTTGGTGGCCATTTTTGCGTTCGCTTCCTGTTGCTTCCTCTTTCTTTACCTTCTGCACCCACCCAGATCCACAGCTATCTGATTGGCGGTACTTTCTTAGTCTCCCTACTTCTCCTTTCTCCAAATCAGATCTCTCGAGAAGGACCTACTATTCTTGATTTCCGCTACCAGTTCCACTTCTGGACGAATTTAGATAGATATGAACAACTTTCGGCTGACTACGGGCCTTCCCCGTCGCAGGACTTGATCGAGCACGCTGTTAGGGTGCCAAAATATTATCAAGGCATACCCTCGACTTAACCATTTGTCGCTCATGAGGACAGCTATTCTATGGCTCCGATATGTTGCTACTGCGTTGTCTTCTAGACTACCCAGCATAGGCTTCGTCTACTGGAACCCAGACTCTGACCAATTCAACTGAGGATACTGAGGAAGTGCTCTATGCCTTCCACATTTCTTCAACAAGGATAAACTTGCTGAATTCGATCGACTGTCGGAAGATGTAAGTATCAACTACAACACCACTAACCGGGGATAAAACGGCTGCTTCGGAGGAGACGAACATCCTCTTTAATGCGCATGTCCGCTGGGCGGCGTCATTCCCAATTCCAATCGGCATGCATATTCGTTTTGCTTTGATCAAAAGCACAATAAGCATTAGGGCGGCTGAAGGAGGATGGGGTTGCTTCAGAGTTCAACGCGATTGCATTCATTTAGTGGTTGTGCTTAATGCAGAGATGCAGGTGGTTTAATTTATTTGATGTTTTTAATGCTGTGTTATGTCAGTCATTTGAGCTTTCCTGTTCCACCTCTACAATGGTTGAAATTATTGTGATATCTATTTTTCTTCTTCCTCGATTGTTGCCTGCTTCTAGAGACCATGAACCCCGTCCCTATACGCTGTCCTCCTGCTTCAAGAGATAGCGAAGAGGCACACACCTTTGACCGAACCCAGTGAAGATGTGAGGCGACCAACCCAGCTCCTGCGCCTAGATCAGGCATCCAGAACCACGACCCCAGCACCGCTGTTGCGCATCGAGTCATAGTTGCGACTCTCCTGGATCGTAGTATGCCTCCTAGGGTTTAGGACCGTTAATAATATACCGCCATGTCCGCGCACACATCTATAGTTATGTCTGATAGTGACTTGGGTACGATGAACGTAGCTATATGGTACTTGCCGGATCTGCGAGCGATGCTAGGTTGTGTTTATCTTTGGTTTCAGACACTATATCATTGAAGGACATACGTAGGTTTAAGTTTATGAGAGCCTGCAGGACACGGCGAATAGAGAATTGTAGTTTCTACTCGCTGAGGCTTGAGATAATGAAGATTTGTGTAGGAGTGGACGACTAGCTAGCATTTCGTTTACTCTGGGTTTAAATTCTGCTTTGGGCTGTTTTTATACAGCTTCCAACACTTCCTCATTCCCGTACTCAGCGTCTCGTTCTCGACTGCCTCGCGAACTACCCATTTCCTCTGCAGTACCTCATCCTCCATAATGCTCACTCTTTCCTTATCATCCGCCACTACAACTAGAGAATGTACGTGCATAGTGAGTTTTATATGCGTGAGCAGGTGAACTATGGTGCCAAGCTCCGCTGTATGTTGCACTGTGCTTGTATTAGAGGGTTTGATTCCGAGAGAGGAGAGACATTGTTCAGCGGATGATTGATGGGACTTTGTGGATGAGGGTTGGGAGCCGGTGATATCGATTAGAGGGAATTGCCAGAGGGAGGCTAGGAGACCTATGGCAAAGTCAGTCAGTATTCTGGATAATAACACAATTTTCTTTCCGCTCACCATTTGCCGGTCTCTTTTCAATCAGGTACTCACTGCTTCCGGCCTTGCCGGTGCATCGTAATTCAATAATACAGATGATGCCTTCTTTTTCAGTCCGCGGTTTCTTGGAGACTTTCTTTGGAAATAAGGAGCAGTAGTTGCGGATAGATATTGATCTAGAGCAAGCCGAACAACTGCTTCTAGGGCCACTGGCTTCTTGAACCAAACCTCCGCTGATAGAGTCTGCGATACCATCGCATTTATGTGAAGTAAAGTACTTCGATATGGCAGCTCGTGGCTCCTTCTCTCGTTTTCTTCTTTTCCTGGGAGGTGACGCTGAGGAATCCCCATCGTCCTCATTTGCAACTTCAATGTCCTCGATATCAATATCTCCACAATAGGAGCAAGCATCCTCAAGCGGCGCAAAAATGTGCGTCCTCGTTGCATCCTTTTCCATAAGGGCCTCACCTTCGGCATAAGCCCTACAACTTGCTCTTATGGGACATTCTCCACACTTCGGTTTCAACGGCACACAAACAGTCGAACCAAGCTCCATGAGCGCTTGATTCCACTTCCCAGGAATCGCACTCTTCTTCTCTTCCCAAGTCCCAGTCTCACCCTGCGGGTCATTACTGGAGACATGCCTAACCAACCCCTCAGCAACCGACCACAGCCTCTCCACATGCGCCCTCTCTTTCACATCAACCCACAACCCCAACTGCCGACTCAACACCCTACACACATTACCATCAACCACCGCAGCTGCGTTCCCGAATGCAATACTACTTATAGCACCAGCAGTGTACCTCCCTATCCCCGGGATATTCTGCAACTTCTCTGGGGAGTCAGGAATCGGACAAATTTTTGATTCAGCACTGGTCGATGATTGGGATTGGGCAATGACGGCTTGAGCCCCTTGATGCAGCCGCGTGGCGCGAGAATAGTAGCCCAGCCCTTTCCAGACGGAAAGGACATCGTCGTGAGAAGCCTCGGAGAGAGACTGAATTGTGGGCCAGCGTGAGAGCCAGTGATTGTAGTAGGGAATTACGGTTTGAACGCGGGTTTGTTGGAGCACTGCGTTTGGGGTAAGCATATGACATTGGACGTGAGAGAGAATCATGGTAAAGGTAAGGTGTACAAATGAAGAAAATAGAGATGGTGGGAGGGTTATACTTACTTATCTCACTGACCCAGACCTCGTACGCCCTCTTCGCCAACGCCTCTTGAAGCTCATCATCGCTTCCGTCAAACCTCTCAGGGTCAATCCAGTCCCTTCGCCACGGCATACAGCGCTCATCTTCCACAGAGTCAAACCATTTCAAAAGCGGATCACAAGTCTCCAGTTGGGACATCAGTAGGGGATAGTGATACGAGGCGCCATGAGCACGTGACGGTGGGATGGCTGCAGCGGACAGTTCTGTCGGTTTTGGAAAACCGCTGTCATCCAGACCATCATGTGGTTTTGTTTTCTTTTTTACTCTTGGAGATTTACTAACTCTTTTCGCATTCGTATTCAAATTTTTGGACATATTCGTGTTATGTTGAGCTGGAGTTGAAGTGAGGTTGAGGCAAGAATTAGCGGTCAGGGTGCACTAAACCAAATCAGGAAAGATATCAAGTTTCACTACTTGTGCACTTCCCTTAGTCATAACACACTAGGATGTAAAAGAATAGGAGTAGGGTTAAGCTTGGCAATTGGAGCCTGTCTATCAAAGTCTATATACAATACACCGATTTTGGTGCACAAATCTAAGTACGACAGCAAGGTTTCGCACCATCACAGCAGTCGGGAGACTGTTGGCCTGCCGGTCCTTTCCAAATCCACCCACCCTGCAGACAATTCGTCGGGAAGACCTGGCTCGACTTAGTTATGGTCACAGTACAGCCAGCCAGTCCTCCTCCCTGAGTAGTAGTCGGTGGGGTAACAGGCGTAGATGCCTTCGGAGTGGTAGTAGGCGCTTGAGTAGGCGTTGGCGACGGAGTAGTCGCAGGTTTACTGCTCGTTGTTGTCGGCACTGGCGCGACGGGTGTCTGCTGCGGAGGACTTACAGTCTTAAGAGAAGGAGCAGCCTGGCAGGTCGACACTTTCAGGCCGCTCATGAAGCCCGTGAGGGCATCTGGCCCCAAAACGTCTCGAGCTCCAGCAGGGACGGTTCCAACGTAGGCGTTGAAGTTGTAGATACCGCAGGGGCAGACGTCGCTGATGTCGCGGAGCGAGGTGTCGCTGAGCACCGTTTGACCGCCGCGTACGAGGCTGAACTTCTGCTGGCCAACGCCCATGTTGACTTTCCAGGACGAAGCACCGGCTGGAGCATTGAAGGAAGCGGTGTTTGATCCGGAAGAAACTGTGACGGTACCGGCGCTCTTCAGAAGCGCAACAACGAAGACGGAGTCTTCCATGCTGTTCCAGCCGTCAGGCTTGCCCTTGAAGTAGTTTTCGTTGCCTGGAATAGAGTCCTTGTCGCAAGTGTCTGTGGCGTCGCAGTTGAGGTTCTTTGATACCGGACGGTACCAGTAGACCAGTTGATCTGCGGTAATATATGAGTTTGGTGAAGACGCACCAGCTTTGTAAGCTGCAATGAATGGTTTTGCCATCTCCAACCAGCCATTGTGCGGCCTTGTTATCTGTTAGCGATTATTCAAACCGTCCATAGTGCGAATCCCTACATATCATTAACCCATTTGCTGTTCCCGTCATCAGTGTGCTTGCTTGCAAGAGGTCCAATATAGTGGGACTCTCCATAGTCATTCCTACACAGTGTTAGTAAATAATAAAGAGGGGACTATTTTAAAAGCACAAGAAAGCCAAGAAACATACCAGCTGATAATCTCCAAGAAGCGAGGCTTCAAAGCCAGAATCTGGTTCCAGCGATTGTACCAAAGCAGATCTGAAGGGAAGACCCAGTTCTTGCTATAGCTGACTTCAGTGCCATAATGGGTGTTAAACCAGGGAGACACGGCTGCCCGATATAGTCAGTATAAGCATTTCCAGAGTAACGGGGTTTCCTTACGAGCAATATAGCCCTTGCCTGCGAGCCAGTTCTTATAATCAGTATCTCCCTGGCTCACGGTTATAAGGCGACCGTCTTTAGGAGCCTTGTTATAGCCATCGTTATCCCAGCCCTGTGTAGTCGTTTAATGCGAGTGCTTTTCGGTGTCTCGATGGCGAATTCTCTTACCATCCAGTTGAAAGCTCCATCCAAGCCATCTGAAGTTGGCTTCGCCCAGGGATGATAGTTCGGCGCATAGTAAAGATCCATACCCGATGACGATCTTACCGTAGCAGGATCAATCGCATCACCGTTAAAAGTCGAGACAAAAACCTTATTATCAACCTTAAGTTGGGCGGCGTTATTGCCGTATTTCTTGACGTAGGATCCGATAAGAGCAGCATCACCACCCGTGAAGTAGTTGCCATCGAACGAGATGAACAACTTCATGCCATTGTTCACCGCAGACTGATAAGCAAGGTCGAGCTGCTTGTAGTTGTACGTGTCATCACCATTGACTCTGCCGATATTCATCGCAAAGGCATCGATGCCATATGCTTTTGCGCGTTTCATATCATCATCGTAATCGGCTGCAGTGTTTCGGTTTGCTACGATGCCCACCTAGAAAGATATAATTGTCAATTGATGCTTCAAAAACGACTACTTCAGGCGACCGACCATGAAATGGGCGAAAACTAGCTGGTTATTCGCATCGCGTTTCTCAATGATGTGGTTGGAAGACGGTGCAGCTGTGGTCAAGGCAGCCAGCAGGCTGCCGGCTAAAAAGGACCAAGAGGAAAAATACATGACCCAAAACTGAAAACTCGAGCAGAAAGGAAGAAACAGCTGGTAGTATTAAGACGAGATCAACGCTGTTCTTATACAAAAAAAAAGTTCATAATGCAGCCACGTGCGATCGACAACGGACATGGCCAAAAGTGTCAGGGTTACGTTCGTATCCAAAAGCCTTTCAACCCCGGCCAGAACCATCATTTCATTATCGGAGTTCATCGTGGCTGTATAGTCACCTCTTTTTTGCACAGTTTATGGGGCCGAAAGAGAAGTGTGCAATTAAACACCGACACTATGCTCCGAGAAGAAAGGGCAAGATGCAGGTGCTTGCATGAAGTACGGGTATCAGCTTTAATTAGAACTTCAGGCCGGTTCCATATGCAGCCTTCGTTTCCAGTGTCGGGATTCGAACATCCAGTGACATCCCAGGAGCCCGGACTTATGTAAACATCGTGGAACATGCTAAGGATGTCCAGGTTTGTTTTCGAAGATGCAACATCCGGCCCATCTTGTCGTAACCCGATAAATGAGCTGGAGCGTGGCGGGACAAATTGTCTTGAATTCAGATCATGAGCAGCCTGACAGTGCAAAAACCAACATAGAAAAGTATACCATAGCTCGTATTCCAGTACAAGCCTCGGAATTCATAGTAGAAAACAGCCTAAGGCTGCAGTAGTCTGCCAGGTCATGCAATCGAAGCAGTCAGTCATGAGAGTAATAGATGAACAAGAAGTGAATAGAGGAGATAAATCCGAATGCGGTATCTCTCAGAACCATCTACCCGCCTTGCACAATGGCATTGAACGCCAGCGGCGCATCTTACTAAGAAGCTTGTGAATCCTGTGAGATGCAAATCCAGATCCATGGAAGGCAGCGAGCCGGTTATTACCCAGGCCTTACAGGTTTCGGAAATCGTTTTCTCCCTTCCGAAAATTTTGAGATTCTTATAAAAAGTCCTCGTGTTGCATTGGCCTCCGGGCTTAATAATAATATTTAGATAGGAAGCAGGTGATATGTAACGCATTCGGAGATATATTATCCCAAGTCGAGTGACAGGCCAAGCTCTGCTACCTATCGAATGCATTTCTTGTTCACCCAAGTACCTGCAGTCTTCTGCGTTCTGTCTCGTACACGGAGAAAATCGACTTTCGAACCTAGAAGGGCCCCAGTACTAATAATTGCACACAAGGCTGCATATACGGAGGTTCGACCGTTGTATTATGTTAGTAAGCCATGTGAGAGGGATGGCCATACTGTGGTAGCCAAGAAGTAAAAGATGAACTTGAGGGTTTGGAATGTACTGGCTCAAATTCTACAGCTTCGTTCACTCCGGACGTAATCCGTAGCTGGATAATCCCGGAACAGATTCAACCCGTCTATAATTTGGCCTTCATAATCTTTCCCTCTTTGATAATCTTTTCCACAGCTTCCTTCCCAACCTTTGCAACCTGTTCGTCCTGTGGAGGGGTTCCCGTTGAGCATCCAATTGCACCCAAAACCCTTCCCTCGTTGTCCACAATAGGTACTCCACCAGCGATGGTTGTGAACTTGCCTCCATTACTATTCCAGATGCTGAATGCCGCACCGCCAGGCCAGACATTTTCTTTGTAAATGGAGGTCGGCGCGCGGTGTCCCGCGGCAGTGAACGCCTTGTTAAGTGCAATATCAATGGACGTAATCTTAGCACCCTCCATGCGGTGGAAGGCGATGAGGTGGCAGGAGGAGTCCATGATTGCGATGTTCATTGGAACGCCAATGCGTTGTGCTTCGGATTCGGCGGCTGCCACAGCAGCTCGAGCGCCCGCTAGGGTCAAAGTAGGAGTATATGTGGTAGCCATTGGTATGGAGCTCAATTCAACGAACGATTTTAGAATATACGGATTCCGGTATGTGCAAGAATCTAAAGGTCGGCAAGTTACCGCAGTAAGTAATAGATAAATCTGGAGGTGCAAAGAATCTGGGACTAGAGCAATATGCGCCGATTCCAATGGGTTACGCAGTACGCTGGATGTGACCTACCTAGATAGGCAGGTAGATATCTTCGTGGTCGGAAGGCTGACTGCTAACTGCGAAGGACCCCCGATGAGAGTGAAGGATGACAGAAAGTTATGACGAAGGATGAAGACCTCCGAACTGCAAGCGATAGGGCTGAATATGAGCACGTGATGGATATAGTGCAGGCAGAACATCAGTTTGTCTACGCCTCCTAACTCCCTATAAAAATATTTATCTGTTTGCTGCACTACGCGGAGTCACTCTCTAAATCTTTATATTATACGAGAACACGGTTACACTCAAGGCTCTTCTCTGTTTCCCAACCAAAATGTTTCATGCCTATAAATATAAAAAAGTCAACCTAATCTGTTGAAATTGCAAGTATTTTAGATCCCGACGCGAGATAGGTTCCATCAAGTATACGAACTGCAAGCGGATGGAGAATCTGCATCACTGTATCTTGGATATATATTTACAACTTGTTATCCTGCTTCAGAGGAATTTTCACAACCAATTTACCAAATTGCGCCGCATGCTTCATATCCTCGAACAATCCATCAATCGCAGGAACATCCAAGCCTTGTGCAACCCTAGAAACCACTGGCTTCAGGTTGTGTTTGCTCACAAACTCCACCATATCCGAGAATTCCTTTCTAGAACCCATGGTAGATCCTTTGACATCGATGTTTTTGAGAACTGCGCCCATGAGGAAGTCCATCTTGGGGCTGATCGTCATGCCGTATATGGAAATGACGCCGCCGGCCTGGTAATATGTTAGATTTCTTTTCTAGGGACGATAGGGGAAGCAAAGGATACTTACCTTTAAGAGCCTTGTTCCCTTCGACACCACATCTCCTCCAGCACCGTCAATAATAGCGTCAAGATACTTCCTATCCTTAGGAAGTATAGCAATCAGCTTCTTCTCCCACCCCTCCTCTTTATAGTTGACACCACCTTTGGCGCCTAGTTGCACCGCCTTCTTAATCTTCTCCTCACTCCCACTCGTCACATAAACATTACACCCCATCTTCACCCCAAACAACAATGCCATCAGCGCAACACCCCCCCCAATTCCCGTAACCAGTATATTCCTTCCTGGCATCGCATTCCCGCTCTTACTAACCAGCGCTCTCCAAGCGGTCAGCCCCGTCAATGGCAATGCCGCCGCCTCCACATCACTCAAATACCCCGGTGCCTCCTCGAGCTCACTTGCATCAATACACACCACCTCGGCCAACGTCCCAAGCGGATTATATTTGGTGCCCCCCATGATCTGATACCCTTTAGGATCCTCCGGACCCTCTGGATGGTCTTTCCAGCCGACACCAGGATTAAGGACGACGCGCTTGTGGAGCCATTTCTGGGCAGAGAGGGAGGAGCCGGTACATGTAACAACACCGCAGCCGTCGGCGAGGAGGGGGACGGCGAAGGTGGTGCCGGGGTAAAGATGTTGGCGGATGAAGAGGTCGCGGTGGTTTAGAGCGGCGGCAGTGATGGATACGACGACCTGGGTTATCGATTAGCAGCTCTCTGGACTATATAGGCGCACTTAGGGAGCTGGGTAAGGGGAGGGGTGATTCAAACCTCATTCTCTTTCGGACTGGGGGTTGGAATTGCAATCTTCTCCAAAGGATAGTAGACCTTTCCTGGCTTGCCTGGAACTTGCTTGATGGCGATGGCTGAGGGCATTATTATGGATGTTTATACAAAGGTAACTGATTCAAATTGAGTTGGACTGATTGTCAATGGATTGAAGGAATAGACAACAGTATTTGAAGACTGTCGTATAGCAAGAGAGACGCTTTAACAGGAAGTTCTGAGGATATAAATATCCATATAAAATGTCCCGGCGGAGATACTTGTGAGCGTTCACCATTCGCCTGGATCGATGACCCAACGTGTGGGGTACCGAGGTAGACCATGTCGTACTAGTAGCATATCATACCGATCACGTGGAGGTATGTCACAGCCTTTGAGAGAAGAGCTCATAAGTGGAAAATTTATTGAAAGGGTATCATCTGGTATCATAAATTTAGAGTTGATAAACAACAGTAAAGCGGTTCCGGGAAAGGCATCATCCATTCTCTTATTCATGGCTTCCACCTGAAACCCGGATGGCGCCAGTCAAGCTCCTGGATCTCATGCTGTGACTTGCCAGCCAGCTCTGCATCAATATCTTTTTGATCTCTTGCGTTGTTATTCCATTTCATCCACATAGACAACAAGATTGAGAGGATAAGAATAGTCGATGATGTTGCAAGATTGAGACCATTTCCAATATGATAGTTCGGCTTATCAAATGGAAGGAAAGACCATGTGCTGATAAGACCACCGATATTTCCAAGCATCACATTTGTGGCTATAGCGGATGCCCTAGAGCACTACGTAAGCAAGTGGAAACATAGCATGGGAAAAAAGTTTTACGTACTGAGCAGTATCCGAAACAACGTTCGCGGAAACTTGAGCGTTGCAGAGAGGCCCATATGCGAAAGCTCCACCGGCAATGAGGAATGTAGCCCCATATCTGACTTTCGCATTTGTGCTGGCCAGAAACATGATGTAACCCGCCATTGTCATGGGAGTACCAATGGTAATGAAGATGTTTCGGCGGTCAAATTTCCAAGCGAGATATGGGAAGAGAAGTGTAAAGAAGGCGCCTACAATGTAAGGCGGGACGGTGTGGAGTTGCTGCGAGATTACCTTATCCTTGGGATAGATTGTCTGGACAATGGTTGGTGCGAAGAATGCGAGACCTTGGACAGTAATGTTGTTGAGAAGGAAGATGAAAGCGGTGGCCAGAGTCACTGGGCTCATAATGCCCTTCAAACTCTTCTTCAGATCCATCTTGTCAAGAACTTCTGTTGTAGCAACGCGCTCAGATTTGACACGAGCAATAGCGAGATCCTTCTCTTCTGGAGTGAGCCACTTGGCTGTTGCTGGTCGGTCCGTAAGGGTGAAAAAGGCCAGTACGGACAGAGCGCAGGTGATGATGCCTTCGATCGCGAAGATCATTCGCCATTTATGGAGTCCACCGAAATGGTCCAGTTTCAAGATTCCGGAGGCGAGAAGTCCGCCAAAAGCGCCAGCAAGCGGGGACATGACAATGTAAAGTGACAAGCGAAAGGCCAATTCGCCCCTCCTATACCACCTCGAGAGGTAGTATGCGATACCGGGCATCATTCCCGCCTCAAAAGCACCCAGGAGAAAACGAACTCCGCAGATGGCCTCGATGTTGTGTACAAATGCAGTCCCAAGACTGCATATCCCCTACAAATGTTAATCAACTGTTTTTCTGTTTCCGATATCAATGCCAGACGTACGAATCCAAGGGAAATGGCTGGAATGAACCATCCGGGACCGATCCATTTGCAAGTCATATTGGAAGGGATCTCAAATAGAATATAAGAGACATAGAAGATTGAAAGCACTTTATTGTAGTCGTATCCCTTAAGGTATAAGTCTTTCTCAAGACCGGCGAGTTTAGCATTTCCTGGCTCACAACCAGTTAATGTCAAACTGATTGAAGTTCGGATATTAGATGAGCTCACCGATGTTCGCTCTGTCGATGAAGCAGAAGAGGTAAAGGAGAGCCACTGTTGGAACAATATACAGATCGATCTTCCATCGTAGTCTGGCCTCGGCTGCAGGGTCAAACTGGACAAGAGAGTTTCCATAGCTGTTTCGAGTGTCAACAAGGATTTCTCAACCCGATTCAAGGGTGGATATTTGGGGCAATACACACTTGTCTGTTGCAATGTGACCACGCTCTGCGGCCTCATGAGCAGTCTCCTTCCCTATGTCCTCCTTGTGGCTAACAGCATGCTTGCTGTCTTCCGAAGACGTGGTCAACTGAGGCTCAACCATTGTTATTTCTGACCCAGAACGGGATGAATGAGCTTATATAACGTAAAATTGTACTTGGGTTTCAAGCAAGACATTCCGATCTGTTCATCCGCACCGATGGCTTTATATACCAGAAGACTAGAGGCCCATGGTAACGGAGATTATGCCCGGGACCGTGATAGTGCTGAATCTTCCCCAGTGCCCAGCTTTCTCAGTTCCCCAGTTTCAACCAGACGTGCGGGGCCCGCGGCATGTCATAGCTGATAAGGGTTTGCAGGAGGCGTCCATGGGAAGCTTTGGGGCAGATGCTGAGTACATGCGACATTCTGGGCATTCATTCTAGTACACCAAATTCCACACTTGCTCAGGCTTGGTTCTTTTGGCCACAGAGCAATTGAGGATCATTGGATCAATGCAGCGGGGAAGTGCGGAGTGTTGACCACAGAGGGATGAAGGATTTCCCCGGAAAAGCCACACCAAGCCACGATCCCCAAGCGTTCCGTCCTGTGGTCTGGGGTAAGAGAGTCATTGTGCTTCCCCCGCAAAATACGCGCACGGCGCAACAATGAACTTCAGCTTCAACATCTTGGCTCACACCCTTTCATCCGTAACTTGGTCGCTGGGACTCAAGGGCGGTACCTCGGGGGGTAGAACCGCGGTCTCCCCAGGTAAAGGATAGCTCTCCTCGAAAGGAGTCGTAGTTGCACGCCGAGTCGTCTGGTGGATATAGATGCAAAGCTTCTAGATTCACAATGCACTTTCATTCCCGTCGCAACCATTCCAAGAGATATGACTTTTCCCTTAGGTTCTGACGGATGGCTGTTTCGTTAGAGTGTTTGAAAATGCTATTTACTCAATCATGCCGACATCAGTGGAAGGGAATCAAGTCCTCTATTCGGCATCCTCTTCCGAAATTAATAAATATCATCTTTGAGCAGATGCAAATCGACTAGCACAACATTCGCCTTTCTTTTGTGGCAGGAACAAGAAACAAGAATCCCAAGCTTTCTCTTGATCCTGCACGAGTACATACTTACCTATTCCATCCCGCAAGGAGCTGTATGGATCCGAGGGCGCTCCTAAATCCTTAAAAGCTATACGCTCTGCCAGTGCTTATGAGCTTAGCTAGCAGCTATATCCAAGAACCCACCGCTTCTGAATGGAAGTATCTTGACATTTCTGCCAGTCAAATAAGTATATTCTGCAGCCCTCGTCACATTAAGATAGTAAACAGAAAGCTTCTGAAAATTCTCATTTGATGTCTATGGCGGTACAATTCCTTACCTCGCAGTATCTCAGTCGAGAGAGATCTCTGCGTACTGAAATCATAAATATTCTCGAACTTATTCTCCAGAAATTCAGCATAGAAGTCTCGTTTCTGGATATACTCAAGTCCGATGCAAGGCCGTTCCCTGGTATTCTCTAGTTCGTACAAGGCCGGGCGCTTTGACAGCTGTTGTCATATGCTGCATGTTGAAACCTTCCAACTTGTGCATAATCATATCGCAATATGACCAGCGACTTCCTCAATGTCAGCAACATCCTCTGTCGCTGACACATATTGTACCATCGAGGACCATTTGACAAGATTGTGAAGTGCTCGACCAGTTACTTCCAAATCCGGCAAGCGTGACTCAAGACGCGGGTCAATCAGAGACGGATTTGCAATCCTTGGGGCCAGAAAGCCAGAATCATTCCAAATGTGTTGGGTAGTATGACAGGTGCCAGCTTGCGGTGATAGAATAATAGCAGAATAGCGGTAGCTTTGTAGAGTGAAATAGAGCCAGTGGCGGTGAAGCAGAGTCATATAGCCGTTCATTGTGAGTCGACTGTTGACCGCGTCATTTACTTGCGCACGTTGAAGAGTCAAAGCTGAAGCTGTGAGTCCTTGAGGGGCTCCAATCGGGCAGCCGCCACGTGACCTGCAGCCGCCACCCATCGGTTTTATGAGGTGTTCCTAAGCGAAGCCCCACCACGTAAAACTCGGCCTCTCCCCCTCCAACGCCCACCTTCCCTCCCCTCTGTTCGCGAGTCTTCTTCTTCTCTCCACAGCCGCTTTCGACAGGCTCCAACAACCAGACCGCACCCATCTGTCAGTCCGCGACAGACAGAGCAGAAAAGTAGCACTCATAACCTTGCTATTCAACGGCCTGAATCGTTGAGCGGGGTACTCAAAGCATCCCACCACCAAATTTTTCTGTATAAAGAAAGCAACCCAACACCGCCAACATGGTCAAGTAAGTCCCCTTTTTGGAATACTTGTCGCCTATACCATCAGACACAATGCTGACTTTTTGCCTGCAGCTTCACAGTCGAGGAGATCCGTGGTCTCATGGACAATGCGGCCAACATCCGTAACATGTCCGTTATTGCCCACGGTAAGTCTGCCTTGAGCGCCTCATTCTACATTCTCTAACGCCTCCCAAGTCGATCACGGAAAGTCCACTTTGACCGATTCCCTCGTTCAGCGTGCTGGTATCATCTCAGCAGCAAAGGCCGGTGAGGCCAGGTTCACGGATACCCGTGCGGATGAGCAGGAGCGTGGTGTGACCATCAAGTCCACTGCTATCTCTCTGTATGCCCAGTTGCAGGATGAGGAGGACCTGAAGGACATCCCCCAGAAGGTCACCAAGAACGACTTCTTGATCAATTTGATTGATTCGCCCGGTCACGTTGATTTCTCATCTGAAGTCACTGCTGCTCTCCGTGTCACCGACGGTGCTCTTGTTGTCGTCGATACCATCGAAGGTGTCTGCGTCCAGACCGAGACTGTGCTCCGCCAGGCTCTTGGTGAGCGTATCAAGCCTGTTGTCATCATCAACAAGGTTGATCGTGCTCTCCTCGAGTTGCAGCTCACCAAGGAAGATCTGTACCAGAACTTCTCCCGTGTCATTGAGTCCGTCAACGTGGTTATTGCCACCTACTTCGACAAGACCCTCGGTGATGTCCAGGTCTACCCCGAGAAGGGAACTGTTGCTTTCGGTTCCGGTCTCCACGGTTGGGCTTTCACTATCCGCCAGTTCGCTACTAGGTATGCTAAGAAGTTCGGTGTCGACAAGTCCAAGATGATGGACAGGCTCTGGGTAAGTAGCCTCAATGTATTTTTGAGGAGGGAAGTACTCACATAAATGCAGGGCGACAACTACTTCAACCCCAAGACCAAGAAGTGGACCAAGGTCGGTACTCACGACGGAAAGCCATTGGAGCGTGCCTTCAATCAGTTCATCCTGGACCCTATCTTCAGGATCTTCAACGCCGTCATGAACTTCAAGACTGACGAGATCCCCACTCTCTTGGAGAAGCTTGAGATCAAGCTTACCTCTGATGAGAAGGACTTGGAGGGCAAGCAGCTCCTCAAGGTTGTCATGAGGAAGTTCCTTCCTGCTGCCGATGCCCTTTTGGAGATGATGATTCTTCATCTTCCTTCTCCTGCCACCGCCCAGCGGTACCGTATGGAGACCCTTTATGAGGGTCCTCATGACGATGTCAACGCCATTGGTATCCGCGACTGTGACCCCAAGGGTCCTCTCATGTTGTACGTGTCCAAGATGGTGCCGACTTCCGATAAGGGTCGTTTCTACGCTTTCGGACGTGTCTTCTCTGGAACCGTCAAGTCTGGTCTTAAGGTCCGCATTCAGGGCCCCAACTACACCCCTGGAAAGAAGGAGGACTTGTTCATCAAGGCCGTTCAGCGTACCATTCTCATGATGGGTCGCTTCGTCGAGCCCATCGAGGATGTGCCCGCCGGTAACATTCTCGGCTTGGTCGGTATCGATCAGTTCTTGCTCAAGTCTGGTACCCTCACCACCAACGAGACTGCCCACAATTTGAAGGTCATGAAGTTCTCCGTTTCCCCCGTCGTGCAGCGCTCCGTCGAGGTCAAGAACGCTCAGGATCTTCCCAAGCTCGTCGAAGGTCTTAAGCGTCTTTCCAAGTCCGATCCTTGCGTTCTTACCTACATCTCCGACTCCGGTGAGCACGTTGTTGCTGGTGCTGGTGAGCTCCATTTGGAGATTTGCTTGAAGGATCTCGAGGAGGACCACGCCGGTGTTCCTCTCCGTATCTCCGACCCTGTCGTGCAGTACCGTGAGACCGTCGGTGCCACCTCCAGCATCACTGCTCTCTCCAAGTCGCCTAACAAGCACAACCGTCTCTACGTCGTGGCTCAGCCATTGGATGAGGAGGTTGCCCAGGCCATCGAGCAGGGCAAGATCGGCCCCCGTGACGATTTCAAGGCCCGCGCTCGTATCCTCGCTGACGAGTACGGCTGGGATGTTACTGATGCCCGTAAGATTTGGTGTTTCGGCCCAGATACTTCCGGCGCCAATCTGTTGGTTGACCAGACTAAGGCTGTGCAGTACCTCAGTGAAATCAAGGATTCCGTTGTCTCTGGTTTCCAGTGGGCCACCAAGGAAGGTCCCGTTGCGGAAGAGCCCATGCGGTCGATCCGCTTCAACATCATGGATGTCACTCTCCACGCTGATGCTATCCATCGTGGTGGTGGCCAGATCATTCCTACCGCTCGTCGTGTGCTCTATGCCGCTACGCTCCTTGCTGAGCCTGGTCTCCAGGAGCCAGTGTACCTTGTCGAGATCCAGGTGCCTGAGCAGGCTATGGGTGGTATCTACGGTGTGCTTACCAGGAGGCGTGGTCACGTCTTCGAGGAGAACCAGCGTGTCGGTACTCCCCTCTTCAACGTCAAGGCCTATCTCCCTGTCAACGAGTCTTTCGGTTTCACTGCCGACCTCCGTTCGCACACTGCTGGTCAGGCCTTCCCTCAGTTGGTCTTCGACCATTGGCAGATCCTTCCAGGTGGCTCGCCTCTTGACCCATCTACCATGCCTGGTAAGATCGTTACCGATATGCGGAAGCGCAAGGGTATCAAGGTCGAGGTGCCAGGTGTTGAGAACGTAAGTTATCCAATCCTTAGAATTGCCTTTACATGCGCTAACTCATTCTGTAGTACTATGACAAGCTATAGACGGAAACTCTCGAAAGTTGTAGATTTCCTCTTATCTCCAGTTGGGAGCACATGGTTCTCACATTACCTAGGGTCGTCTTTGTGAAGGGCTCTTGGGATAGTTAATGACTCTTTTCCTTTCCTGTTATGTGTGATGTAGTTTCCATAAAATTAGAAACTAAAAAGCACATAAACATTATCAGTTCAAATGCTCGCCATTGGGGCAGATATTTCTGCACTCTGTCCTGTGATTCGACCCTATTTAGGCGGTGAAGCAATTCAGAGCTCTTTTACTCGCCTTATGTATTAGAAGGACTTTCAAATATATCCTTCAAGGACATGGCTATTTCAAATCTGTATCATCATGCAATCTGGTGTACCTCTATGTCCTTATCTCAGCCGAATAAGTAAAGAAGAGTCTTATAGTATTTCGTTTGCATCATGAAAGCACTCACACCATTGATGCTGTAAATTGCTGTCGCTCACTAACCCGTGATGATATGCAGAGACCCCGCCAGACCGCGGCCTGGGCCCCCGCAGCTGCATGCCAAGGCATTTCACGTGATCCCGCGCGACCACACCCCGAGCTGCCTATGCTTTCGTCACTGTTGGAAACTCACACAAGCTGTTGATTGGGCCCCTCTCTCACTCTCTACCACTACTTTTCTCCCGCGTCCCGACCTCGGCGCGTATACCTCTTCATGGGGTTTGCTCATCTTACAATTAACCTTCATCTGCTTTGTAAACATTTTTCTGCGACGCTGCGAAAATGCATCTAGACGAAACCGAAACAGCAGCTTTCAAAGATTGGGTCATCACCAAATTGGAGAAGATGTAGGCATCAATTGTCCACCATTATTTGCTTTACGTCGCTAACACTTTTAATCTAGCTCTGATGCCGACGCTGAGGTTCTTGCTGACTATGTAATTGCTCTCGTTAGAGCGGACGACCCAGATGAAGTTGTCAGACAGAACTGTTTAGAAAGCCTGCCAGATTTTCTGAATGAGCGTAGGTCTTTTAATTCCTCGCTCTCGCAGTGCGCTCGTTAATTTACTGTAGATACGGCTCCTTTTGTGGAAGATACCTTCAGTGCGCTTCGAACCAAGTCCTATCAGGCTCCTCCTCAAACCCAGTCGAAACCGCTCTCCGCTGAAGCTAGACCTTTCAATCCGCCCGCAGGACCCTCTGTACTCCCGCACAAGCCTGCGAACGCGCCCCTTTTCCAAAATTACCAGAATGTAGTTGGAGCTCCTACGCAAACACAAAAGCGAGGTTTTCATGATAGAGACACCAGTGAACACAAAGATGGGCGTGATCCGCATTACTCCCGGAACGCCGGAGAACGGTCCCATAAGCAAATGCGAAGAGGAGGTAGGACTGGACGGGGCGGATTTTCTGGTCAGGACATGAATATGGGACCCCAACCTGGATTTCCTGGAATGTCTACTTCAATGGGTGCAGCACCCATCGCTGCCGCAACGTCACCATCCAATGCGTTCAACGCCTTCGATCCTACTAATCCAATGGCTTCGTTTATGGCAATGCAGGCCATGGGCCTTCCCTTCCCTCCGATGCCACCTATTCCAATGCCACCAATGCCGATCTCAGGCCCCTCTCCGTCTTTCACACCGTCTGGCTTTCAAGCGCAACCCGCCTCTGCCCGCAAGGAGAGGTGCCAAAACTACGACACCAAAGGTTTTTGTATAATGGGGAGTGTCTGCCCATTCGAGCATGGGGCCGCACCGATTGTTGTGCCAACCGAAGGTATATGGTTTTCTTCATTCCCCCCATTTCCATCCTTGGCTGGATCCATTATTAACGGACTGATATCAGAGTACGACCCTAACAAATCCTCCCTTGCTGTAGCGCCAACGTTGAATAGTAATGGATCAGAGCAGGCCGCAAGCATTCGGGGCGAACGCGGTCGCGGACGAGGCCTCGGACGGGGCCGCGGGGAGAGAGGTGCGTTCCGTGCAGGTCGTCCCCGCGCCCCTTTCTCCCAGCTTGGTCCTACTACTGATCCTTCCAACACGACCGTGGTTGTTGAGCAAATCCCCGAAGAGAAATTCGACGAACAATCCGTCAGAGGGTTCTTTTCCGAGTTTGGCACTATACTGGACGTTCAAATGCAGGCCTATAAGCGTCTTGCGATTGTCAAGTTCGAGGACCATTTTTCTGCACGAAAAGCGTATGACAGCCCGAAGGCTATCTTCGATAATAGATTCGTCAAAGTATACTGGTATAAACCCGAGACAATACCAACGCCTCCTACACAAGCAAATGAGACAAGCACAAATTCTCCGCCAGCCGATACCGAAGCTTACGCCTTTGACGAAGAACTAGTAGACATTGCCGATGTCGAAAAACGACAAGCGGAAGCTCAGAAAGTCTTTGAGGAGAAACAGAAAAAGATACAAGAGGCGGAGGCTCAACTCGAAGAAGTGCAGAAGAAGTTGAAAGCCGCAGACGAAGAGAAGACGAAGCTATTGGAGAAACTGGCGGCGAAAACTGCCAGGAAAGGTGCTAGCAACGGCGATGGTGAAGCTGAGCCGGACGTCCTTACTCGCCTCGCGACCCTCCATGCCGAAGCCCAACATCTAGAGTCAAGCCCAATCCCTCAGCCCAGCTTTGTACGCGACAGTTATCGTGGTCGTGGAACATTTGTAGCACGGGGACGAGGCTACCCTTCACCGTCGTACAGAGGAGGATTCTACCACGGTCGAGGCAATTTTACAGGTCCACCTACCAAAAAGCTAGATAATCGGCCAAAGAAAGTCGCAATATCAGGAGTTGAGGTTGGTTCCCGAGCCGATGAAGCTCTCCGTCAGCATCTTCTGGTTAGTAACTGCTCTTCTATATGGCTTACTAGATGTAAGCTAGTGTATAGTTCAAACGCTAACTAATTCATATTTAGAGCGTCCCGGAGTTCGACATCATTGAGGAACATCCCGACCGCAAAGACACTCAGATTGTTGCATTCAAGGAGCGTTATGCTGCCGAGACAGTAAGTATACCCCAAGCACGAACGTCGCACTGGTCGTCTAAAAAAAAATTCAGTTCATTGAGGCCGCATCCGATATTCCCGATATCGGAAAAGTGGAGCTGTCGTGGGTTGTGAATGCTCCTCCTCCTTCAAAGAACGTACAGGTCCTCACTCCCACAGCAACGGTTGCTCCCACTGCGACGGCTGCTCCTACTGATACACCGATGAAGAATAATGACATGGTAACGGATAACGATAAGAAAACAGATGGTCAGCCAACTAAAGTGCCGGAGCAGATGAATGGCAATGGTGACGGAAATGTTCACGGACAAGATGCCGACTACGATGTCGCCGATGATGAAGATCGCTGGATGGCAGAGTAGGGAAGATTTTTCCAGATCTTTCGGGTTATGAGTAGATCTATAATCTCAAGGCATAGCTACCGGATGGAAGCTGATTGATGATACCAAAAATGGTGGGCTTTGTATAACTATTTCAACGCCATATGCCAGAAAGAGAGATACCATCAGGCTGCAAATTTAATTTGTGATGACTTGTGCGATGATAGAATGGCACTTTGTCATCATTTGTGCTTAAAAGAAACAACCCTAAAGATAGTGAATACGATATCACGTGGTCACATCGAAATGGCGCGATGCTGCTCTGACTTGCAAGGCGCGGCGGGATCTCGGAATTCCCCTTTTCCGTGGGCGGCGACGAGGAGGGGCGTTCCTGGCGTATGAACTTCCTTGAGGAGTTAGTGCACAGGGTCTAAATTTTTGGCTCGCTTCCAGTTGTTTGATTGCTTTCCCCCAGGGCCCCGCCCTCACTGGCTGCCCGGAACCGCGCCAAATAAATCAATGTACTTTACATACATATTTCCTCCTCCGACCTCCCTCACTGTCGGCCTACCAAAAACAGTCTTCAATTGACATCGATACACCTCGTCCTTTGGTCCCGTGTCTTCGTCTGGTGTGGCACGTTTTCGTTTCCCCTCCCTCTTCTCCGCTTGTTTTCTCCTTCTACCCCGATGGTCGCCAACGGCAGTTTCGTCTCGCCAACAGCAGACGCCCAGATTGCTCAGAATATCGGTCAATTGGACAGCAGTGGCCTTGTATCAACCCTTCTGAACAACTTCAATGGCTGGACCTTTCTCCTGACGGCGTTCTTGGTCCTGGTTGCTTACGATCAGTGTTAGTTTCGGCCAGTTCCCTTTACTTGCGCATTTAACTGACACCTTTCCCAGTCAACTACATCTGGAGTAAGGGCTCTATCGAAGGTCCAGCATTCAAGGCCCCATTTATCGGCCCTTTCCTTGAATCTGTCAACCCCAAGTTCTCGAAATACTATGAAAAATGGATGTCCGGCCCCCTGAGCTGCGTTTCCGTCTTCCACAAGTGAGATACCCTGCCCCGAGAAGCATGCGCAAAGTTTTTTCTTGCGCTTCTCTATATCCATTCATACCTTCTAACCACTCTGCAGGTTCGTTGTCATTGCTTCCACGCGCGATATGGCCCGTAAAGTCTTCAACTCTCCCACTTTCGTGAAACCTTGTGTTGTTGATGCCGCCTACAAGCTCCTCCGGCCGGAGAATTGGGTCTTCCTCGATGGAAAAGCCCACGTCGACTACCGCAAAGGGCTGAACGGACTGTTTACTCGCCAGGCGCTGCAAATCTATCTTCCGGGACAAGAAGAGGTCTACAACGCCTACTTCAAGCGGTTCTTGCGTATTTCTCAGGAGGAGAACAAGGGAAAGCCAGTACCATTCATGCCGGAATTCAGAGAGCTCATGTGTGCCGTGAGCTGTCGCACTTTCGTCGGTCACTACATTTCGGATGACGCTATGAAGAAGATTGCGGATGATTATTACCTCATTACCGCTGCACTGGAGCTTGTCAATTTCCCCATTATCCTTCCCTTCACAAAGTCCTGGTACGGCAAAAAGGCCGCCGACATGGTGCTTGTTGAATTTACCAAATGCGCCGCGAAGAGCAAGGTCCGCATGGCTGCTGGAGGCAAGAAGGAATGCATTCTCGACTGCTGGGTTGCGTCTATGCTCGAATCCGAGGCCTATCGTGACAAGGTAGCCTCTGGCGTCAAGGTTGATGACAATGAAAAACCAACCATGCTCATCCGGATGTTCACCGATTTCGAAATCTCTATGACGTTGTTCACTTTCCTCTTTGCAAGCCAGGATGCCACATCTTCCGCCGCTACATGGCTCTTCCAGATTATGGCTGACCGACCCGAGTTCCTTGACCGTGTCCGTGAGGAGAACCTCAGGGTCAGAGGCGGTGATCGCAATGCCCCCGCTACGATGGATATGCTGGAAAGCATGACTTACACGCGCGCGGTTGTCAAGGAGGTTCTGAGATACCGCCCCCCTGTGCTCATGGTGCCATATGTCGCGAAGAAGTCGTTCCCCATTAGTGATACCTACACTGTTCCCAAAGGCTCTATGGTTATTCCCACGACATGGCTTGCCCTTCACGACAACGAAGCATACCCAAATGCGGACTCCTATGACCCTGAGCGTTGGATCTCCGGAGATGCAGAGAAGCAGGTCAAGAACTGGCTCGTCTTCGGCACTGGTACTCACTATTGCTTGGGTCAGACTTACGCTCAACTCAACTTGATGTTGATGATCGGGAAGGCGAGTATGATGATGGACTGGAAACACCAGATCACCGATAAAAGTGAAGAGATTAAGGTTTTCGCCACCATTTTCCCAATGGTAAGTCCAAAAGTTTCTCTGCCTGACTTTGTGCAACGTTACGTTAATTATTACCTAGGACGACTGCCTTCTTTCTTTCACCGAACGCCCTTAGAGGCTTTCTCTTCTTATTCATGTCGCCGCTATTTTCCACACATTCAGCGAGACATCTTCATTTGACGGGCTTACATTGCATTTGTAATACGAAAATTAACGTAATTCTTTTCTCTACGTTTCAAAACTCTCAACAGTATAGGCTGAGGTATAATAGTGCCTGTGGCACAGAGGAGATCGGGGAGGAGATCGGGGAAGAGATGGGGGAGGAGACTGGTGTATGTAGGTTGAGTGGAAATTGGATGACTTGGAAACTGCAGAACACTTGACAACCTTCTGATCATAGTGAAAATAACAGTGTGTTTGACTTGAAGCCAGCCAGATATCTTACCTTACCTTGACACAGATGATGCCTCACCAACTACTGCACTTATGATAGGGGTAGCTTGAGCATGGACCACTCATCTGGACCAGAGGTCACGTGGACATGTTCTGCGGGCGCGTTCAACCCACCTACGGACATGTCCGTGCTCACCGAACACCACCACCGCTCGCGACTCCAACGTGAAGAACAAGATCCTGCTCCTTTACGGATGCGAATTCTCATACATTCTTCTTTCCGCAAGGTTTCTGTGGTAGGCTCCTAGCTTGTACTTCCTTACCCAGTCTACGCTCTCCGAGGTTTGCGCTTCCACCATGACGCCCGCCGCAGCACCCGTCGCAGATGATCCACCCGTTGGTCCTCATCCGTCATACATAGAGGTCGCGAAGCCCTATATATTCGACCAAAACATTCAAAAATGTCTCGCCAACATCGGCATGAGTGAAGCTAAGGAAGACGCGGTACGGCTTCAAGGCGTAGCCTGGATCGACAATGTCCGGAGGGCGATGCAGCTGCCAGTAAAGACCTTCAACACCGCCGTGGTGT
The DNA here is from genome assembly GCA_010093945.1 of Delitschia confertaspora ATCC 74209. Taxonomy (NCBI): domain Eukaryota; kingdom Fungi; phylum Ascomycota; class Dothideomycetes; order Pleosporales; family Delitschiaceae; genus Delitschia; species Delitschia confertaspora. The sequence goes on from ML993850.1 coordinate 186,410, forward strand.
ATTACCACAAGTTCCGCCTCCTCCACCCGGATACCGAGTACAACTTCATGGATGCGGCTGCTGCGGCACTGTTCACAGCTTGCAAGATTGAGGATACGTTGAAAAAATCTCGGGAGATCCTTTGCGCGTCTTGGAACCTTAAGCTTCCTCCAGCGGAGCAGCTCAGCCCAGATGATATAGTTTGTGTTCACAGAACTCCATGGTGCTTGGGGACAGGCAGGCTAACTGGTTATAAGCGCTTTCAAGAGCACTCCAGAATCATCATCGTCCTGGAGCGTATCATGCTTGAGAGTTCCAGTTTCGATTTCCGCAACCGACATCCGCAGAAGTTGGTCGTAAAGCTTGTCAAAGCTTGCAGGTTTCCCAAAGACACTGTCGGAAAGACGGCCTACAATCTGTCACGTGATATGTACCGGACCTTTGCGCCTCTAAAGCAGACCGCCTCCACTATGGCCATTGCGTGCGTCGAACTCACTGCTCGTTTACACAATGTCGACGTTACCCCTATTATGGATGGGGAGAAAGGAATCAGCTATAAGAAATGGAGCACGAGCAGAGCCGAAGTCATAGGTATGCCCGCCATATCATCCTCGGTAAAGGTGAGACGCGCAAGACCATGTCGCTAACCTTCTACACAGAAACGATGCTCGACCTCCTAGATCTATACACCCACCATCGATTAGCCACAACCATCGGCAACCAACTTCCTCTCGACACCTTCATCAACGTCCGCATCCCCCTGAACCAAGAGTCCTCCGCGGCGAAGCTCCCCCGGTACACCGAATGGAAAGACGATCCCAAGCCCTCTCCTTCTACTCACATGCCAAATGGAAAGAAGTCCAAGAACGGTGTGCTTCCCGCCCAAACACCTACTGCAACACCGGCATCCCCTTCACAACCCGTCCCGTCTGCCCTTGGGATACGCGGTCTCACTGGAACTGTACGATTCATGCTCGATGCTGCACAAGCACGGAAGGAGAAGGAGGAAGTAGATAAATATCATACGACAGAGGAAGAGGAGTACGAGGTTGAAGTGCCTGTGGAGCCGGAGAGGCGCCGCGCTCGTTAGGAACGTGCGCCAGAGAACTATTCCTCACGTTCAGAGTCATTTGAGCCTGTGAGTGGCTCGGGTAACGACGCATCTTCGCATGAAAGTATGCAAATGGATACCAGCGGCGGGTACGATTCGGAAAAGTTGAGCCCACGCTAACTGATCCAGTAATATCGTAGGTACTACGATATCTATGTAGAGATGCATCCTAGGCTGGCGAACTCCCCGACTCCGCCAACAGATGCACAGAGAGAGGACTTGACGTAGGTGGCCCAGGAGCTGACAGATGAAGCGGGAAATTAGAGCCAGAGCTTAATCGGAGACGGAAGACATTCCTTTTTCACGTGGAAGCATCCAAATGAACAGCAGCATGCACGAGACGGTGCATAGCTCGAATAATAATACTTATTCGCAGAGAAGCTGATGAATGAATGCTACTGTGGACCAGACGGATCATAGTTCGAATGAAAGTGCATCACCATATGCGCAAATGAATAACCGCGACCACGAGAAAGAGCATGACCGAAGTGATGCCGCTTCTTCACAAAGAAGCTTGCAAATGGGCATCAGCGAGGGCGGGCCGGAAGATCCAAAACAAGTTCAAATACAGGAACTTAGCGAAAGCGAACTTCATCTGGATGTACGCCCCTACTCTCCTAGATGCCTTCAACAGGATCTACTATATTCTGCGTAACTTACCGATGGGGCACCTGTCAAAAGGGAGACGAGTGCCCGTACACTCACGCCCCCAGTTGGTCCTGAAATACCCCAGCGCCCAACCTGTACTACCCCGAACTCGAGCCCTTCTTTGCACAACTGGATACGACAAAAGTGCGTGAACGTGTTTGGGCGCTCGTATGCTCCTCCCAAGAGCATTCGCAGATGCTATCTCCTTGGAGAGTGCCGGGGAGGAATCCATTGTTTATATGAACATCGGGAGTCCCGCGGGGGGTTTTTTTTTCTGCCTGTACAAGGGGAAGTATATGGAAGGAATTTTGTCCTTTTCAATATGCTGGTCCCCGGGGGCTACCGGGATGAAGTGTGGAGGAGGACAGAGTCGGGAGAGAATGTGTTTGTTGGTAGGTGAGGGTGAGAAGGACAGTGTTTGTTGGTAGGTGAGGGTGAGAAGGACAGTGGTTTTGGGGTGGTGGTGTTTGGAATGATATATCAGACTCCGGTAGGATTAGGATAGAGTATTTTTAATGGGAGGAATGCGTGTATGGGCGTTTTAGCGTGGCTCTTGCTTGTTGCTGCATAGAGAGTTTGACTGGTTGTCCTCCGTCGTGAATGGGGTCAGAAGTGGTCGGTCTGGAGAAATGATTGTGGAATTTTACCAAGGAGAGGTCAGGAGCCAAATAGATTGGGTATTTTAATTTTAATTTGGGTAGCTGTGGAGGTTGTTTGAGAGCGCTTTAAAGGAGGTTAATCCAGTGAGATTTGCTGCATATAAGAACATAATATCCAGCACTACAAACCTTCCATGTCATCCAGCCCCAGTACGTACCACCGAGCAGTACACCTATAGCTCGAGCCTTTCTGCATTCTGCAGCGAGGTTGGCCTTTTTACACCTCCCCTTTTTGGATGGTAGTATTCTGCCAAAACCCGTCCTCAGGCATCCAACACCCCAAGCATCTCCCCCACATCCCGGATCTTCTCCCTCTCCTTGCCTTTAGACCTGCCTCTCTCACACTCCACAGCGTCAATCACCTTCCAATCGTCCCAGGACACCGGCCGAATTCCCTTTTTTATTACATCGGTTTTCAGAGCGTCCCATCCTTGCCGAGTACTTGTGCTGTTGCTGGGTTGCGAGTGGGAGTTCAAAAACGGAACACTCTCTTCCCAGTCCTTGGCCACAATATCTGCCGTCGCGAACGCATCCTCCATAGTCGATGCTATTACGCCTGTGGGACCACGCTTTACCCAGCCGGCGCAGTAGATGCCTGGTATGTGGCGCGCGCCTAGTCCTTCGTTGGTTATGGGCGTCATGACGCGGCCGTAGGCGTCGTTGGGGATGATGCCCAGTTTCGTGTCGAATGGGATCTCTAGATCGGTGAGGCCGGGGAGGGGCGTGGATTTGTAGCCGACGGAGCGGAAGGCTAGGGATGCTTTTATTGTTGTGGTCTCTTCTGTGGGTATCACTTTGGCTTCTTTGGAAAGGGTGTCTGCGTCTGGCGCGAAGGCTGTTTTCGTAAAGTCTATCGAGGAGAGGTATTCGGGGGAGTTTTCGGATGGGTTCATTGCTTTCGGAGAGAGGAGGAATTGGAGCGCCCAGTTTTTCGGCGAGGATTCCGGGGCTGAGAGGGAGCCTTTACGCAAGACGTCTGATATCCGCTGCTGCACTCGGGGGAGCTTTACGCTTTTATCTGCTGGGTAGAAGGACGAGTCGATGGGCGTGAAGCCGACGGATGGTATCTTCATCAGTTCGCGCACTTCTTTCACCGTGAAAGCAGCCTGTCCATTTCTTCAACATCCGATTTCCGTAATATAAGACAGCGGAAGTTATTCTACGCACCTGCAACGGCCCCCTCCTCCCCACCACCTTTACCGACTTCACCTTACTCCTCTCCAACCTCTCCAGCGCCTCCTCCGTAATATCCGTCTTCCGCAACGCCTCCACCGGACTCAACAGGATCCGCGCAACATCCAGCGCCACATTTCCCTGTCCGATCACTACAGCCTGTTCACCGAGTTCCAACTCGGGCTGGAGGTTTGCGAATTGCGGGAGTCCGTTGTACCAACCTACGAATTCCCGTGCCGAGTAGACGCCACAGAGGTCTTCGCCGGGGATGAGCAGACGACGGTCTTCGGAAGCGCCGTAGGCGAAGATTAGGGCGTCGTAGTGGGGTTTAAGGGTTGTGAGAGGGAGGTCGTGACCGATGCGGATATTGCCGATATAAGTGAAGCGGGGGGATTGGGCGACTTCTGAAAAGGTTTGTTGGCAGTTCTATTCTGGATGATCAGCCTAACGTGTTCGAGGGGGTTTGGGAAGTTTCAGATTGGAGAGAGATAGGTGTCGGACCTTGACTTCTGGATGGTCAGGCGCGACTCCGAAGCGCACCAGACCATACGGTACTGGAAGCTGCTCATACATGTCGATTTTGGCATCTTGGACTCTTTTCATCAAGCGGTATGCTGTATAGAAGCCTGCGGGGCCAGAACCGATTATGGCGACTCGGAAGGGATTGTGTCGGGAGCTAGATGGGTGGACGGGAGTGGTGTAGTTGCGGGAGCTTCGGAGTTGAAGTCTGCAACTGGGACAGACATGCTGGTATAAGTTTGGACGAACAAGCGGGAAGAGCCGCATTGCTGTACAGCGGGTATATGGTCTAATATGTTAGACGGAATGGTAAATATAGTGTTGGAAAATAAGTTTCGTGGTGCTTCGTGGTGCTTTGTGGTGCTTCGTACTTTTTCGCGCCTTTTCGTGGTGCTTTGTGCTGCTTTTTGCTGCTTTGTGCTGTTTCGTGCTGTTTCGTGCTGCGTAGTGCTTTTCCGTGCTCTCTCGTGCTGCTCTGTGCTGTTTCGTGCTTTTTGGTGCTTTTTGGTGCTACTTTGTACTATTCTCTGAATTTTGAGCTTTGACTCCTCTGGCGATCTGACGTATCTGATAGGGCTGGTATCGACTGTTGCTACTAGCAACGGCCTATATTTACTCTGATGATCTTATGCCCACCGAACTCCAGCTCCCCCACCATAGCTCTGTGAATCTCACGTCACTCCCCAACCCTTGTCACTCCCTCCCATTCCTCAGTCCCATTACTCTAGCTACCTTCATTGCTAGGACCAAGTCATTCTTTTACTGAGGCGAGCTCACACGGAGAAAGTATTCATCGAAAACATGGCAAACGACCAGCCTTTTCTCTACAATGCGCCCAAGCGGTACTCTGCGGATGACCTCCCAGATACCTTTAACCCCAAGGCTGTCACAATGGCAAGTCGACAACCTCCACCACCGCCTAAACCAAAGCCAATTGGACCTTTGGTTGATTTCAACACACATCCGGATAGCTATCTGATTCTGCCATATGGTCGCACTGATGCCAAACCCTTGGGTAAGAAAACAAAGACGCTCATCAAGGGCGCAAGGTGGATCCAACTGTTCTTTCGAGCATTGCAGCTTTTGGGGGCCATTGGGGTGCTTCTCTGTGCTATTTTTATTAAGGGGACGGGAAATACTGAGGGTTTTATTATCAGAATTCCAGTACGTTTGTCCCATCTCATTCAACTGTGGTACACATCATTAAACTTACGTGCAGCCTGGAGTGGATATCGTAGTCTCTCTCTATGCCATCTACCACTTGCTACGAGCTGCAAAAGCACGAACACCGGCAAGCTCAGCTAGTTACCACTTCTTTGCTCTTATGCTCGATGCTGGCTTCATTCCTTTCTACGTCTTCACAGCACTACTATCTAATCGCAACTTCAATCAACAGTCTGGAACGAACGGGCGTTGGCGAACCTTCTTCACCAAACAAGAAGATACCGAGACGGTACTTCATACGACATGGCTCACTGCCACCGCAGTGGGCGGTCTTCATTGCGTCTCTCTCTTCCTGGACTTGTACCTCGTCCTCATTTTCCGGAAGATCTCCAAACTTCCGCCTGACATGAATCCTTTGGAAGAGCATCTTACCGCACGCCCCCGGCGGGCAATGCACAAGCACTCAAAGTCGTCGATTTCCACTACCAAGCCGTTAATGGCTGATGAAAAGAGATTCAGCACACAGAGTGGCACTAGTATCACCACGACTGGAAGTGGACTGTCGTCGCATGTTCCAACTCCGGATGCAGAGAAGATGTCCTTTTTACATACCCGTGGCAATTCGGAGGTCAAGTACTCGCCGCATACTCCTGCCTCGGTCAACCACAACCGCAACAGTTTGTATTCTCAGGCTGCTTCCAACCGGGCTTCTCGGGCGAATCTCAATTCCCGCGACGATCTGCATCTTAGGGATAATGAGGAGGGTGATGAGACCCTCAGTCAGCGCAAGGCGTACTTGACGGCACAGGCGATTAAGAGAGGGTCCAGGCCAAACTCTATGGTACCATCTAAACAGGACACTTCCCATGACCTCGGCGAGCAGTCGTTCAACTGGTTCGTTCACTCGGACACACCGGCTGAAGATCCAGCAGACCCGGCTGCTCAATATAAGGCTCTGCTCGATCATACATACCTATCCGACGAAGAGGAGAACTCGCGTATGGTTCCTCAGCCGTTACGCATGAACCCACCTTCGCCCACCCGTTCCTTGACGCCCCAGAGAACTAAGAGCAAGAGGTATTACGGTGATCTCAAGGCCGCCAGGGAAGCCATCCTTCCACAGAAAGACTCGTTCGCGGACAACCGCTCAAGAAGCCGGTCTCCTGTCAAAGACGCTCCTGCTGGCCTAACACAGACATCTTTTGCTAGTGTTAGAAGGACCGGAGAGGCTGGATATACGCCCATTCAGGGGCATAGTCCGAGAGTTGTGAGTAGGAGTGGTGTTGACTATATTGGAGACTATTCGTATGAGGATGACAGTTACCTGAGGGCAGATGCAAGTAATCAGGCACGCGGAAGAAATGTTAGTGGTGCGATTGCTGAGGAGGGGAGAGGCGGATTGAAGACCATGGGGGGGCTCACATACAGACGTGTGAGTGGTATGGCTTGAAATTTTGTACAATTTCTATTTGTTTTCAGTGGAGTTTTTGGAGGTTACTTGGATACACGTTTTCTTGTGCTTTAGAGGGGGGGGCCTTCCTCATAAAACAGGAGCGCACGTCATAAAGGCCGTAGGCACATATCAGACTTATCGTCATCGCTTGCATGATATTTCCATCGCCCTGAACTTCACTTCTGCTCGCCTGTCCTCTCTTCCCTTGGTCCATCACCAGCAACACCATCACCAGCAACACCATCTCCATCACCAGCCAAGGTCACCTACCAGCAGTCAAAGATCGTCCATCGTCCGACGAGCTCACCCACCATCCGAAAAGCGATGCTTCCACAACTTCGTATCTACTTCGAAGAACTAAATCCTACACAGCTCCAGGTGATCCTTTCAGGCGAGGTTGGTCTGGCCTGGCCTGGGCACTCCTAGAATGAGTGACCTAGATATCACTCTTCACACTATTGGAATCACAGATCCATTAAGGATAACACAAAGGGACTGTACTATCGATATGATGTATCACCAGCCCGTCGAACAATCTCATCTTAAACAGACACGAGCTCTCTCCCTCGATGTAAAAAAGGCAGAGCTAATGCGCCTATGTAGGATACTTTGTGGAATTGCGCCCAATGTAGATGGAGTCCCGGAGACTGACAATCAAGCACAGAGTCCCTTATTCCGTCTCCCCTCTGAGCTCCACCGCCTGGCCTACAAACACATCGTCCCGCCTGCGCTTCTCCAAGCCCAAGCGAAGGCCGAATTAGACGGCGAATTTGCACGGGAGTGTCAAAACCCTCGTTCAAGGAGTCGAAGCACAGCTTTCCGAGAAGCTTGGTGTCTCCATTGTATTTCTCCCTATAATGGACCTGGCCAATATGCGGGGCATTACCATCGTTGTACCACAATCCATCCTCGTTGATAGACTTCAGCATAAGCAGCCTTTTGAAGCCATTGGACTCCTATAAGAAGCTCGATATTTGGTTGCTTCCAAGATTCGAGAATTCAAAAATCCAGGCTGACGCCGCGGACCAATGCTGCTGCCATAAGCTTAAGAGGTTACGGAGTGGAATATTTCCAGCTTTCGGGCCGCGATAAAGACAACTGTTTGCTGCTGGGTGCATGAGATTAGGAAGGGATATGACATTGTATAAATTGGTGAATGGTTGGAGGATAAAGGAGAGGAAGATGTCCGGAGTGGTGGAAACTGACGGTAGAATTATTGGAGGGGCGATGGCCTGGTGTCCATAGTCTGGATAAGAGAAACTACACGTATGGAGGTCTTCTGAAGTAAGCAATGCCAATTACATTCAGTAAAACTAACACCTGTTCCTATGGATATCCAACCCCCAAATACAAATCTAAGCTAACGCAATACCAGTATAACTTCCCTCGTTCCTCAACACCACCTCCTTCTTCCCCTTGCTGTTGTTTTCCAAATCCACGGTATAGATGCTACCACCGAGGTCAGCAACCCACACCTTCTTCGCCTGCGTATCCAACTTCAATCCAATCGGTTCATTGAAATGTCTAGCAAGCATCTCCTTTTCGCCGACCTTCTCGCCCACATACGCGCGGTTCAAAGAGCAGCCAATGGGGTGCTCGCCCCTATCCGTCCAGTACAGTGTCTTGTTCTCCACATCCAACTCCAGATCAATTGGTTCAGGGAGTCCCTCGAAGAGCGTCTCGATGTCCTCGCGGTTCTCGGCCGTCTGGCCGGATGGAATCTCCATGGGAGCGCGGAAAATGCGGCCCTTGGACGCTTTACTGAAACCCTTCTGTGTCCAGTAGACCTGCTTCTTTTGGGTGTCGAGCGTGATGCCGACGCACCACCTTGTCTGGTCCCACTTCTGCTCGCTGATCTCGGGGTTACCGCGCTTGACTAGGACCTCGTGGTTAGAGCCGTCGAAGTCGCAGCGGTGGATGGAGAGGCCTTCGCGGTCGCAGAAGTACACTTTCTTCGCTGAGTCGTCCACGACGAGCTGCTTGGGTGTGTGGACCTGGCCCTCTGGGACAAGGGTCTGGACGTCGCTGCCGTCTAGTTTGGCGCTGGAGACGGAGCCGTCGTAGGTGGAAGTGTGCTTGCCCATGTTGGTCCAGAAGATGCGACCGGTGGATTCTGAGACGTCGATGCCGTCGGGGAGGGGGAGGCTGTCGAGAACAGTGGTGACTTTACCTGAGGGCGAGCGGCGCAGGATTTTGCCGTTCTTGCCCACGTTTGCCATGTCTGCGACGTTACCGCCCAGGCCCACGTCGAGGTAGAGGAGGGATTTCTCGTTTGTAGAAGCATTCGCAGAGGAAGAGGTGTCTTTGGAAGTCGGCTCAGCAGCGGGATACAGCCCACCCTTTGCAGGAGTCTTAAGTCCCAAATGTCCCTTATTGACATAATTCTCCCTCAACCAATCTACAGTCATCTTCGTCTCCAACCCACGCTCCTGCACATAATTATCCTCAATAAACGCCACCGTATCCAATCCGACCTGATCCATCAACCTACACGGTGGCGGAGACCTCGACCACATATGCGCCCACAGCTTATCGATCTCCTCGGGTGTGCTGACATCCTCGGCCAGGATGAACATGATTTCCCGCTTGATAGCCGCCCAGAGACGGTTGAAAATGAAACCCGTGGACTCTCGCCGCGCGACGACAGGAATCATGCCGCACTCAGCGAGGAAGTCGTGGACAAGGGTTATAGCAGTGGGTTCGGTGTGGCCGTCAGTCATGAGCTCGACGGTGTTGATCATGGGTGGCATGGTGAAGTGGACGTTTAGGATTTGCTTCTTCCTTTCCTCGGACACTTGGTCGAGCATGAAGGCTGAGCGGAAGGAGGAGCTGTTGGAGCCGAAAAGACAATCTGAGGGTGCTTTCTGGTCTAGTTCGCCCATCGTCGCGATCTTGAGTTCAAGTTTCTCGGGCACGGCTTCGATCACCAACCATGCATCCTTGACCGCGGTGTCGATGTCGGGGAAAGCGGCGTATTCCCCTGGTTGGCGGAAGACGGTACGGGGGAGCTCGTTGAAGCCTTGGGAAGATTTGTTGGCATCAATATACGCCAAAGCATCGGCACGAGCTTGTTCGGAAGGATCACGGATGTGCACTTTGTAACCGGTAGAGACGAATGTGCAGGCGATGCGGCGGCCTAGGACACCAGCACCGAGAACGACAACAGGGCGCTCGAGACGGGAAGAAGGGGAGGGTACAGTCCACGACTGTTGTTCGGTTGCGTGAGGCATGGTGGCGTGTGTATGGGGGATATTTTGGGGGGGGAGGGGGGTTTTGAGAAGGGGTTGTGTTCAATTCAAACTGAGCAGTGAAATAGATAATAGATGTATCAATTGAATGAACAAAAGATAGAATGGAAAGAGATGTATAATAGTAATAATAGACAATAGAGAAACAGAGAAGAGTGGACCCAAGCAATACATAAATATGAATATTCAAAGGACTCTCAAACCTCGGAAGCGACGAAATTGCCTCATTGTAATGGCGAACAAAAAAACTCGTCCCCATCAAGTTCCTTGACAACCGGCCTGCCGTCTATCCACCAGTGTTCGACCAACATCGAAGCTTCGATATCGGAAACCTGGGACAGAAACCTGCACCGGAACAGTTTGCCTATCCACGGCAGACCTGACTAATCCCGAGGGGGCACCGCGTCATTGATATCTCCGAACTTCTCCAGCGGACCGACTAGGGATACTAAAAAGCTTGGTGAGCTTGGCCTCCACGACACTTGCACGTTCCGTGGATCGGCCGATGTTCGTACGTACTCCGAAGTCGTGGCAAGCCATTATCGTCCGGTTGCCATGTGGATCCTCCCACCGTTTGATATTTACGGGTCCGATAACTCGTCCCAATCCCACTTCCAAGATTCAAAACAAAGAAAGAATCGCGGCGTTGATCATCATCTCGATGCTTTCATTTTTCCGTACTATTGGGGCCACAAATAATAGGACGAAATCGTAGAAAGGTGGAAATGACTGAGGTGTCAAATTACAAGTTTGTACGAAATTCATACCCATATGGACAGCAGAGTCACGCACACGACTGTCCACAGGTCCAATTTCTTCTAATGTCCGATCGACACCACGTCCCCGCGGATCTGCCGAAAGGGAGCGCGGAGTCTTAGGTGCGGGCGGGCCGAGCCTTCGAAGTTCAGCCACCGACGTAAGATGTGAGGGAGGCTGTTGAGGACACCATTATTGTTTGTTTTCAACAGTTGTTGAGATCTCCTCAGTGTCGGTTGGGTTTCACTGCGTTCGAGATAATTATAAATTTGATGCTATCATTGCGGATATGATAAGAAATCTTACATTCTACTCTACCACGTGCCTACTAAATCCAAATGTCGGTATATGCCAAAAAAAAAAAAAACAAAAAAAAAACGCCAGGTATCCAGAACAAAAAGCAGCTCTACACTGCTAAAAATTAAAGTCCAAGTAAACCACCAAAGCCAACCCAAAAATTGCCACTAAATGCCCATCATAAGCGAACCACCGAAACAACATCATACAAACCCCTATCTCTACCCCCCTTAGAAAAGAAATACCGGATCCGTCGCCTTCGCCACAAGACCCGGCTCCTTCCACCCCAACCCCGCCAAATTTTTCTTCATAGCATTGATCATAGGCGGCGGTCCACAAAGCAGCACCTTCGAATCATCCGTGGCCGGATGAAGATATTCCTTGATCATGTCCTGGTTGACGAAGCCCTTGAGCCCTTTCCACTCGTCAGACGGATGCGCCAACACATGCTCAAACTTGAACCTCGGATTCCCCTTCGCAAAGGCCTCCAGCTCCTCACCCAGCAAGATGTCCGCCTCAGTATTATTCGCGTACAGCAGGCTGACTTCAGTCGTATCCTCTGGATCTTCGCAGATCGCCCGGATGAGCTGGTACATGGGCGTAATTCCCGTTCCACCCGCAATCATACCTATTTGCTTAGCATAGCTTCTTGAATACTGCATAGCGCCTTTGGGGCCTCGAATCTCCATTTCGTCGCCGATGTTCATAGACTCCAGGTGCTTGGTCATGAGGCCTTGGGGGTAGACTTTGACGAGGAGTTCGATGACGCCGAGGTCACGGTTGTTGGAGATGGGAGTGTAGGAGCGGGACACGGATTGGCCTTGGATGTCCGCGCGGAGGGCGATATGTTGGCCGGTGGGGAGACCAAGGACGTCGTCTTTGTTTGGAAGGGCAAAGGTGAAGCGGTAGACATTAGGCGAGACAAGGGTTTTTGCGGAGAGTGGGAATTTGCGGTATTTGCGGGGGTCGAGGACGGCTTCTTTGGCAGGCGCTGAAGGCTGGACCTGGGGTCCTGGGGTCGATGTGGATGCTGGAGCCTGGCTTTGGCCTTTCTGGCTGTGATTCAAGGGAATGATCTTGTCGGATCGCTTTACGCGGTGCTGGGGGAAGTGTGTGAATTCCTGGTGCACGTCGAGCTTCGTGGAAAGATAGGTGCCCAAACCGAGGGTGAGCGTCATCTGGGCGGTGGTCGCGATGCCGAAACCAACCCAGAAGCTACTGTTAGACCCCCGGTATGAACTGGGGAGCAGATTCAGAACGCGGGCAGACAAGTTCAGCGAAGTAAGAGCCTGGAGCAAATGGTTCCAGCCTTTGGTGTAGCCAGTGAAGGCGACGAAGCCGGCTGCACCAGTGAGACCCAGGGACAGAACAGCTTTGATAAGACTAGTGGTCGCGCTCTTGGACTGCTTCTTCTTTGGGATGATAGCAGCCACTTGAGCTACCTTCTCGAAATTGGGACGGTAAATCTCAACCGTTTCGGCGTGCTCCTGTATGATGAGTCAGCAATCACATGTAACAGATAGGATGTGGCAGGGCGAGAAAATGGTATAGCACATACATCAGCTCCCACGTCGCCGATATAGAAGGCGTTCAGAGCTTCTCTGGCTTCGTCTGAGTGACCAATCTCCTCGAAGGCCTCAGTGGCATCTGCACCACCGACTTCGAGAAGGATTGGGATACCACCGGGGTGGTCCTCGAGGTACTTGGTGATGTCGTAGACTAGAGTGGGTGTTATTATGGGTGCGTCCAACAATGAGCAGAGAGGGCTATTTACCTTTATTGTGGACGACAATCCAGATGTCGTCCTTCTTGGTGTGCTTCTTCACCTCCTCGAGCGAATAGTTGTTATCCATGGTGCCTGGAACGAAGTGTGATTACAATGATATTAAACAAATAGTGTTGAAAGAAGAAAAGACGGTTCGGCTATCCAGGACAAAAAAGGTGGTATATAGGACGATAGGCCAGAAGCTTGATAACAATGCATGTGAAGGAGTTCCCGTCCTTTTATAAAAGCCGCCTTGCGAACAGATTCGGCATCTTGTATCTCTCGGAAGCGCCTCCACGGCACACCTGTGCCATGGCCATCGAAAACTCGGACAAAGTAAGCTGCATTATGCGGGGTTTTTTTTTCTCTGTTAGAAAAGAGAGAGCAGTTTTTTGGTTGATGATAGCGTTGATATCTCCACTTGCCACCATCGGTCGGAGGTTTGATACCGGGAACCTGCCGCACGAGCTTCGTCCGAGTCTCGGATCTTCTTGCCCGTCTCTTCCAAGGGTCTCCATCGCCGCCCCGTCGAAGCTTCGAAGAACTGTGCTGTTTTCAATTGGTAATATGGCGGCTTCTAACAGGTTTTCATAGCGTGGATATCGGGAGAAGTAAAGATCGGAATTTTTCAAACGGCTATGATGGCCGTCGGCCGTGGCTAGTGTTTCCGGGCAGTCTGTGGAGAGCCATATAACTGTATATATATATATATATATATATATATGAGCTCCAGCAATTCACTCCCTTGATTTTAACAGACCTACTCTCTTCTTCTTATACCCTTGGCTGACTGCACATCGTTTTGTTCGCCATCATGTCTGCTCAAAAGTTCTATCTCATTGGAGACGATGTTTCCACCGCTCAGTCAGTTGAGGTCAACCTAACATGGAAGCTCGAGGAGCTGAAGCGCGCTGTTGGATTGCAACTACATATTGCTCAACCGACAGGTATGTCTCATCTTTTTCTCTCCAGCTCGTGTGCTTCTTCTCTAACATCTCCCAAGGCATCACATTCCACTCCGCCCCAACTCCAGGTGCACCAGAAATCACATCCATCTCCGACATCCTCAAAGCACATCCTCCCATCGGCCTCCGCATCGATGGCAATGCCGTTCAGTCTCCCCAAGGCCCTGAAGGTCTGCCTGTTGTCGGGTCATACTACGAGATCTTCCCCGACCATCTGGGCAACCACTACCGCCTCTTTCGCAAATACGGCCCAGTGATCAAGACGACTAACATGGGCAAGACCATCTACCTGACCGACGCCCCTGAGGTTGCACAAGCTTGCTTCCTCGAATCCGCCTACATGACCAAAAAGATCAACGAGAACCATCCTCTATGGGGTGTAAAGGACAACACTGCCATCTTCATCGGGGACACGGAAACGGAAAACTGGCGCCTGGCACACAAGTTCATCCCACCCTCAATGGGCCCTAGAGCGGTCCGTCATTACACACCACTGATGCAGGAGTGTGTGGAGAAGTCCTTCAAAGTCTTTGACGAACTAGATGAGAGGGGTGAGTCATGGAACGTGTACCAGTACATGGTGAAGCTCGCATCCCAGACCATCGGCAAGTTCGCTCTAGGCAAGGACTTCCACCAGTTCGATGCTGTCGACTCGCCCATGCACCCTATCCCCACCAATATTGCCAACATGCTTTCTCTGAACAAGAAGGTGACGGCGCGTGGAGAGTGGTACTCCTATCTGCCCTTCGGCGACCCAGCCAAGCTCAGGGAAATGCGGAAGACCGTCTACGCCCAGCTGCAAGAAGCCGTCGACGAAGTCAAGTCCTCGGGCAAAGGCAACATGCCCCTTAACGAAGCCGCCCTAGAAGCCTCCTGCGTGGTCGACTACCTCCTCAACGGCGTTGACGAGAACGGTGAGAAGCTCCCCGAGGGTCTGATCCTCGCCAACATGCTCGTCGTCTCAGGCGCGGGCTTCACCACCACCTCGGCGCTCATGTCCTGGCTCATCTACTGCCTCGTAACTTACCCCGGAACCCAAGACCGACTCCTTCAAGAACTCATTGACTACGGCATCACCGACGAAACCAAGTTCACTCCCGATCTCGCACACGGCCTTCCCTACCTTGACAAATTCGTTAAGGAGACCCAGCGTCTGCACAACGCCTCCTTCCAGCCCGGCCGCACCACCAAGACCGACGTCGTGCTGCCCCTAGGCTACCGTCTCCCTGCGAACAGTGTCGTCATCCCCGCACTCTACGCCATCCACACCAACCCGAGCATCTGGCATGACCCCTTCAAATTCGACCCGGACCGCTGGGACACCGAGGAAGTCAAGAACCGGCACCGGTGCGCCTATGTGCCCTTCGCCACGGGTCCCCGCGGCTGCATCGGCTTCAATTTTGCCCTCCTCGAGGTCAAGGTGCTGCTGTCGAAGCTCGTGTTGCGGTACGAGTTTGAGCGCGAGGGACTCGAGGCTATTGAGTACGATCCGGAGTTCCAGCTTATCAGGCCGTTGAACTTTTATGTCTCAGCGAAGAAGAGGACGAGTTGGCCGGCGAAGTCTGCGGAGGCACCGACAGCAACCTCTGCATAGAGAGGAGGTCTTTTTTTTTTTTTAATATAACTTTTTTACTTTTTTGGGGTTCTCGTATATTTTGGTTTTTCTTTTTCTCATAGGGTTTGCATCTTGGGTCAGGGTTATCTGTAATATCCGCTTGTTTCTGAAGGCATTGCCATGGAGTTTCAATAGTCACCATACATATCATATGAAGACAACGTAAATTTCTAATATTGCGCACTTGCACGTAGTGGTTGTGATGTTGTCCATTTAAGTTCTCGAACACTGGGCCTTATGACACCTCTGCTTACTGCGACACACGCGCTAGCCAAATCCAATACATCTTATACATATCATATAATACAGATAAATTCAATAACATTTGGTTTTGCTTCCAATGGAACTGTTGTACCGTCTTGTTATATTTACTCTCGAATGTAACTTTGTGTACCCGTGCTACTAGAACTCCAAATTCAACACCGTTTCCCAAACGTTCCCGAACAACGATCTTAGTAATAAGCTTTGCGCGAGTTATTATAGATGGGAAAAGTCTTCGAGTAGTAAGTCTAAAGTAAAGAGGTAAAACATATCCTTTGCTCTAGGGATAATATGTTTACCCTTCTATTTTTAGGGCTAAAAGTCTGTATCATAGCCTACGAAAGTTACTCACTACTAAGAGGAGTGGGCCGGGAGTCATATCCAAGAGCAGCTCCATACGTTTCCTTGAGTGCCTTCACCACCCTCGAATACGGTCCATACCATCTCTTATTGGTATCTGCATCAATCCACTCCGACTCCTTCTCCTCCTTCTCCAACACCGCAACCAGCCGATGAATCAGACCTTCCACTCTCTCGCCGCTCACCGCCCCAGCCACCGATTTTAATGCAATGGCACAGCTCACAGCATTGTGCACAAACGCCCATGACCTACACACTTGGGCCGACAATCGATGCATGTCTAAAAAGCTCTCTACCGCCTCAATGGCCCTCCAAGCGCAATCTCGAGCCAAGGACTCCCGCATCTCCTGATACCCCTCGACGTCGGCATGCGCATCTTCAAGACAGAACTGACCGAGTCGACACACCCCGTAGCCCACATGGATATGCAGAGCCAGTCTTTCCAAGTGCTCTTTGAGGGTTCGACACAAAGATCTTTCCGTTAGGAATGGTGCAGCAGTGTCAAAAACTGCTTCAAAACGCCGCTTGTATGCGAGTGTCATATGGAGATTCTCTTGTGGTGTCAGCGTCGTACCTGAGCGGACATTGATCGCTCTTTCCTGGATGATCTGACACAGAGTGAAAACGGATTCGGCGAATGAATGGTTCGGTTCTCCGGATGGAGAACTATCGGAGTAATAGGGGATGGGGCAGCTTGCGTTGGTAGAGATGGGGGGTCGGTCGTACGTAAATGAGAGGATGGTGTCTTGCCAGGCCAGCATCCACCTAAGGCAAATAGCGAGTCAGCTGGAATAGAAGGGGATATAGAAAGGACTAAAAGGAAACCCACCAGAAACGCTTTCTCAGAAACTGTTCAGAGGATGTAAATTCAGATGACTGGGCAGAGGCAGTCTCTTCGTGAAGACCAATGCTTTGAGCCAGACGTATAGTGGCTCCTTTTTCCTATTAGCATTTCTTTTTGGTGCGGAAAGTCATCAATAAGCTTTACCCATTAGGACCCATGCGCTATTTGTATCAAGGTTGTTCCTAAGACAATGTCCGATAAGTGCCATAGCTTGGATCTGGTTAAAATCGGTATTGTTCAACATGTTAGAGAGCCGCAGACATTGAAACGAAGAGCATACTACTGAGGTCAACCTCCCCTCTATGAAGGGTACCACAAAAAGTAAAACACTCACTGAAAACCTTCGACCGCAAATCTCGCTCATTGACTGGATCGTCCGAGAACTGAGCACCGAGGGCCAGCATGGCAAACAGCAAAGCCAGCCACGACAAGTCAACTTCTTCAAAAGAAAACCCGCCACTGTCGATGGCTGAACGTTGATCCAGGAATTGAAAAAGCGACTGGTTGAACTGGTCCAATGTGACGAGCGCTGGATAGAACGGGTAAACATAGGCTTGATAGATCTGCCAGTACCTAGGATGTAATTGTAAGTCAGGACGCAGTCGCCTTTCGCGCAGTAGTACGGTAGAGACATCAAACGTACCGTATAATATCCGAATCAACAGGAAGAGTTTGACATATCTCTTCAGCGCTCACTACTGGTCTCCATAAATCCGTAAAAGGGTATGCCCTAGGCATCAACTGATCCAGAACAACACCACCCAACACATTTTCTCCAGCCTGTCTGCATCCAAGCGCCAATGGGTTGTCAGAATGACTCCCGAGGTAAATTGTGGCCCCAGTGGAATCTTCCACAAAGTGTTTTCCGGGAGATTTGACCTGAGCTGGATGTTGAGGATCCCTAGGCGTTAAATCATTCATGGCTGGTATCGAGCCTGACCGCAGGTTTGAACTACTCGCACCCGCTGGATCCACATAACCACGACTCTGCTGGATCAGATCCGCTTTCAGTGCAGAGATATCCCGTTCCATCTTCTCGAGGCGGCGGATTATAGCATCCATATTTCCGTTATTTCCGGTTGCGATCGAAGGACTGGGGGCAGCAGATGTAGGAGATGCGGTAGCTGGGCCATGAAAGTAGTCATCGCCTTCCCTTGGGGAACTGTTGATACTATCAATGTATCAGCCATATGTCTTATAGAGGGACGACTCAACAGAACGGGTTGGAGCATATCGCATACCTATAGCCGTACTCTAGCAGCATACTCGGATTCGGCCGGGGTTGCAATCTCGGCCTCCTTACAGCCCTCTCCTGCGACCCGTCTGTGTTGCTGGTTGGCATGCAACATAACTCGGCATGATTGCGCTCAACGCAGCTGGAGCAAGGCAACTTCCCATCACACCGTACCTTTCGATGACGGCATGGGAAACACGCTTTGATGCCTCGGACTTTTCTCTTCCTCTTCAAGATCTCGCTCACCAACGCTGTGTCGTAGGGATATGGCTCGACCGCTTTGTCGTTGTGGGTAGGATTCATGTTGTAACATGTGTAGCTAAGGTTTTGTTTTTGGACAACTTTTTTAGTCAAGGTCCCGTACCATCCGGAGAAAGAGGGCAAGGTCCACCGATATGGTCGTATGAAATAAGATAATATCGGGATACCTGTGAAAATGCAAACAATGTCTGAACTACCTTTGGAGACTATCAAATCAATTCCGTAGTCCAAAGGTTACCAAGTAGGATTTATCACGTGCATTTTGGGTGACGTCTTGGATGCGGCTTCGGGATAACTCCGCTAGTACCAACCTATCCGCTACAGCTTATCACTCAGATAATGAATGTATAGTGCTGATAATTGGCTTCTGAATTGGAGAGAATGTAGTGTAATGTAGTAGGATGTACTTAGTTGGCACATAGTAACGGCATATACCTCAGAGGTGCATGACCATAATAGAACATACATACTGCTTATCATTTCAAGCACAGCTACACTTCAACTTAAATAACCTCAACGGTGAATCCTAATTATTGTGAGAAGAGGACTACCTCTCCTTTTTACAGTCTGTTAGCTATATATGAATTACGCCTCCCCTACATCACGTGATTGGTTTAGCATCTCAGTACTCTTCTTTAACCTTAGCTTATACAAGTTTAACTGTTTAAAGAAACATTTCCACATTAATATAAGCTTCTTCATCTTCTAACTTCTATAGTCTAGCCTCTAAAAGGTCTAAGTTTGCATCTTAAATGCTCACTTTATATAAAGAATCCTGGGGTGGGCATACGCAGTTTATTGTGCACGTGATAGTGACAGTGACATCATACCAGCGGCTTTGACGCCCGCTGTCATTCTACATAGACTCGCACATAGCGCCCTCTCTAGCGTTGTGGAGTAAATCGTATTCAAAGTCTGAATTTGATGATGAGGTGACCCACTCGCTTGTGAAGTACGTTATCTAAATTCTTCGTTATAATGTCAATTTTTTCTCCCCCACAACACCGTTGCTAGAAACTTATAAAGACCCTATAGCTTTATTTCTTTATTTAAAAAATTAGAATAATAATAATAATAATAATTCAATTTAACATGCTACCTAGTTCCTCATCAGGTCTATAAACACGCAATATCAATACTTAGAGCAAAGTGAACCCGATTAGAGAGTGTCGCTCTAGGTTCCAAAACCGTTGCCTTTTCCTTACCTTATACCATTTCAACCTAGCTATGGTGAGTTTTTCACCAGCTATTAGTAACTGTTCCATACCTTTCAGTGTTGCAGCTCAGGCAACAGAGGATTGATTCTGACATGGCCTTTGTTAGTTAGAGGGGGGGTCTCGTCCCCTCATATTCTCTTTCACAATAGCCTTTGCAACTTGAAAGTGTTCAAGTAGACTTGTCTCTAGTAGCCATTGCGCTGCAGCTTTTGCCATTCCTTTCTCCTTTAGGGTCCCCCGGAGCTCTGTAGTGCCTATCTTTAGGAGAATGTTCACCGTGAATCCTAGAACTCCAATCCTCGCCAGCCAGCCATTTAGTCCAAAGACTTCTGTACAAGTGGAAATATTGCAGTTTCTTCATGCTTAGGAAGGCCGTCATAGAAGGTGGAGCGGCTGGCTTGCACATCCTCTTGACCAGATGGCTGCAGCTCGGCCAGCTTTATTGGTTTCTTGCTGCCATCACTTCTTCCCTGCAGCCATAAATGTTGTGCCAATGGTTATGTGCTTGCGGTGGTACTGGACTGTCCTGCCTTGCCTTGGCCTAGGGCCTGCTCTTTCTATAACCTCATATTTTTCAATTACTTCTCGTAGCCGGGAGAGAGAAATTA